>JABEVN020004188.1:0-15132 GCA_013146195.2 Codonopsis lanceolata | reverse complement strand
ATGAGCATGCCAACATTTGCGGATGGTTTTGTATTCTTCGGGAGAGGCAACTCACGCCAAGTTTGCAAGTGTGCTTTTTGGCTAGAGGAGGTTTCATTTTTGGGGCACGTTGTTTCTAGTGCCGGGATAGCGATGATCCTTCCAAGGTTGAAGCGATGAATTGGAGGAGGCCGACCCACGATTCTGATACGGAGTTTTCTTGGGGCTAGCCAGGTTACTATCGGAGATTTATTGAGGATTTTCAAGATTGCTACGCCCATGATGAATTTGACTCAAAAGAAGACGCATTTGTGTGGAGCGATAAGTGTGAAGAAAGCCCAAGAATGAAGAAAGGTTGACCACGGCCCGGTGTTAGCATTGCTAGCGGAGGTGATAATTTTGTTGTTTATAGTGATGCTTGAAGGATTGGGATGTGCTTATGCAAAATGGGAAAGTGATTGCTTATGCTTCAAGGAAGTTGTCTCGTATGAGATGAATTATCCTACGCATGATCTTGAGCTCAAGGCGATTATATTTGCTTTGCCAAGTGGAAGCATTACTTGTATGGTTCAAGTTTGAGATTTTCACGGATCATAAGAGTTTGAAATATCTCTTTCTCGAAAGAGTTGAACATGAGGCAGGCGGAGATGGATGGAGAAATTGAAGGATCACGATTGCACGATATTGTATCATCAGGGAAGCGAACGTTGTTGCGGATTTGAGCGAAAAAGTGCACTTGTCTTGTTTGATGATGCGGAATGGAAAATGTTGGAAGATGTTCGTGATTGGAATCTAGCGAGGTTAATCATGGAGTATTATTTGCTAGTGTGCGGGCTATTCGGCTTTATTGGAGAAAATTAAGGAGAACTCGGAAGAAAGATCGAGAGTTGGTGAAAATTATTGATGGTTTGGGTGAGAATAAGGAGAATGAGTTGCGATGAACCGGGATGGGATTTTGACCTTTAAAGGTAGAGTTTGTGTTCCATCGGTTGAAGATGTGAAGCGGCTTGTATTGGATGAGGCTCATAAGGCGAAGTACACTATCCATCAGGGGAATGCGAAAATGTATAGAGATTTGAAAAAGCAATTGGTGGAGTGGCATGAAGCGACGGATAGCGGTTAATGTCGAGGTGTCTCACTTGTCGGGTAAAGCGGAACAAAGGCCCCGGGGTTATTCTGGTAGTTGGATATTCGGAGTGGAAATGGGAACATGTTCGATGGACTTTGTTTGAGTTTCCACGTACTCGTAGAGGCTTTGATGCGTATGGGTTGTTGTTGATCGGCTCACAAGTCGGCTCATTTTATTCGATTGCTATGACTTATTCTTTGAGTCGGTTAGCGGCATTGTATGGAAGATTATTAGATTGCGGGGTTCGATTAGTATTGTTTCGGACCGGGATCCGAGGTTTACATCGAGGTTTTGGCGGGCTTTGCAAGAGGCTTTGGGGACCAGTTGAACTTTAGCACGACTTTTCACCCTGGTCCGACCAGGACGGTCAGAAACGATTCGATACTTGAGGATATGTTGCGGGCTTATGCGATTGATTTTAAGGGGAGTTGGGATACACATCTTCCTTTGGCGGGTTGCATACAACAATAGTTACCGGTCGAGCATAGAGATGGCACCGTATGAAGCTCTTTATGGGAGGAAGTGTAGATCTCCTATTCTTTGGAGACGAGGTTGGAGAATCTAAATTATGGGTTCGAGAATTGTTCGTGATGCATTGAGAGTGTGAAGATAATCGAGATAGATTGCTCAGCTCAAAGTCGGAGAAAAGCTACGCGGATAATAGAAGGAGAGATTTGGAGTTTCGGGTTGGAGACTTTGTGTTTCTTAAGGTATCGCCTAGAAGGGGTACGAGATTCGGGAAAATTGTCAGAGGTTTGTTGGGCCTTTTGAGATTGAGGCGAGTTGGGAGTTTGGCATACTGAGGTGGCTTTACCGCGTCTTTGTCGAGATCCATAATGTATTTCATGTGTCTATGCTTGGAAATATCTTAAGGATGATTCCCATGTTCTTGAGTATGAGGAGATTACCTTTCAGTTGGATTTGTCTTATGTGGAGCAAAGGTGAAGATACTTGACACGAAAGAGCAAGTTTTGAGGAGCAAGAGAATTCCATTGGTGAAAGTCCTTTGGAAGAATCACGAGATCGAGGAAGCAACTTGGGAGGCCGAGTTGGAGATGCGAGAAAATATCCTCATTTGTTTGATGACTACGGTAAGAATTTAGGGCTAAATTCCTTAAAGTAGGGAGAATGTAAAACCCTAATTTATGTTGTTGCTTGTGTTATGCATGAACTCATACTCTTATAATCATCATAAACATGTTCATTTAGCTCCCGTATATGTTTAGAGTCAATAGCATGATCGTTGGCGTCGTTTGAGATGCATGTATGCACTTTTCTTTCGCGAGATGCTTTGAATCTCGGGTTTAAGATTTATGTTGTAACTTCTTGGATAATTGTTAGAAGGCATTTAAAACATCATTAACATGCCTTGGATGTTTGTTAGATGCTAGTTGCATCGGCGGTTGGTTGCTAGTTGGATTCTAGCGAAAACCTTTTGATTTCACTTTCGATGGATTCGAGGCGAGTGCACTCGGAGTTCTTGGCCCTGTTTTGATGAGGTTTGAGACTTGAATCCTTTGGTTATAGATTAGAGGATATTAAGGTTGAATTGTAGACCAATTTTGGTTTGGAAGGACTCGAGAGCATGCGGGATCGAACAGAAAAAGCCTAATTACTTTAAAATCTTTGGATCGGCCCCTAATTCAACTGACCAGCATGGGGTCTATTTACTTGGTTACGGGATTTTAATCTCGTCACATCAGAAATTTGACCCTTAAACCATTTTAAACACATCCTAAACTAACCTAATTAGCTAACACTAATCCTAAAGCACCTATTAGGAGATTAGGGGTAATTAGTGACTTAATTAGAAGATCTAATCCCCATATAAAGCCCAATTCAGCCGCTCTCTTCGCGTGAACCAAAAGCAGTTCGGCCCCTTCCCTTGCCATTTTCTTCAAGCACTCAAAGAGACGGGAGGCTTGAGTGAAGGTGATTTAGGGTTTCAAAGGGGCCAAGCTTGGTGTCCATTATCAAGGTCTTCTTCTTCCCCAATCTACCAACAAGTTTGAAGAGGAGTTGAAGAGAAGACACCCTCTTCCCAATCCGAAAATTCTGATTTTTAGGGCTGAGATTTTGGTAAGTTTCTACCTTCCTTCCTCTTCTTTTTAGGCTCCATTGACCCTAGGGAATCAACCATGTGTGCTATGTGGGTCAATGGAAGCCATTGTTAGGGCTTCTAGAAATGTATGAACCCTAGGATTGCAAGATTTTGTTAGAGCTTGATTGGCCTATGTGAGACCATGTCTATGTGAAATTGATGTTCTAAATTGTCTAATGAACTTGGCTATGAATTATCCATGAGCATTTCACTTGATTTGGTAGAGATGCTTGGAGGGTGTTTTGCCCTAATTATGTATTGGCTTGTTAAACATGGTGGTAAGCTTGATTATCATGTTATTCATGTTTATTGTAGCATATTAAACCTTGTTATGTGATTTATTCATGTATGTTGAGCATGATTTGGTGGAGATACTTGGAAGGGAATTTTGCCCAAATGTTGATTTATCTTAATGAGTATGATGTTAAACTTGAATAATGTGTTATATATGTATAGTAGAGTGTATTAATACATGTTACATAATTTATTCAAGTTTTGGAAAGCATGATTGGTAAAGTGATTTAAATGAGTTTATGCACAAATTTACCAATTTGTTCTATGATGCATTGTTAAGAGTTTTGTTGGGTTTATGTGAGTTCATTGAACTTGGGAACATGATTATTGGCGATAGTTATGGACATAGGGGGATATTGAAGCCTGCTTCTATACCCTTATTTTTGGAAAACTTAGATTGAACTCAACGGAGTTAACCTTTGGGTTAGTATGAATCCTAGGAACTATAATTTTAAGTCCTACGGAATTTTGGGTAGAATTCATGGAGGTCGAGCCTCCAAGAAGTTTTGAAGTGTGTGAAGCACACTTGATTATGAGAGCTTATATGATTCTCGGTTATGATGTTTTTGCTAGTTGTGAATGAATTGCATGACTAGTTTGATAGTAGAGTGTTTACCTACTTGTTTTGAGCATATGAGTATATATTACTTGTGCTTGGGTTTTAAGTCCAGCTGGCGTCGGTCTGTTGAGTCTTTGGTGGGGCGATACATCGTCTTCACGAATTATGGGATTCGTGATCGCGATGTATCGCCGTCTTGCGAGTTGCACACACCCTCCATCGATGGCCACGGTGGGGAAGTAGTTTATCTTAGTTGTAGTAATACACATGACTTTGATAACTATGGAACTCGGCGGAGGCGTCTCGGGGCGTCGATATCTACGAGAGGATATCGAGGGCACATAAGGGTTTTTGCGTGTTTTTGCGGGAGGCGACAGCGGAGGAATTTTCGGTAATGGTATCATATCCCTTATATATGAATTGTTTCACAAGTGCTTAAGTAAATAACGTGCTTGTTGGTTTGGATATGATATGATGCTTGTGTTGGTTTATTACATGTTATACTTAATAGATAACATATTGATTTAAGTTGTTAAGCATATATGCTACCACATGAATATTATGGGAATGGTTTTATTGCCAAAGGTATAATTATTGTTGTTTAGGACTAAAATGCCTTGACATGGTTTTATGATGAGATGTTATACTTTAACGATAACATGTTTATTTAATGTCGAGCATGGATGCCATGACATGAATTTATATACGGTTATTTCATGACGATAGCATGACATGTTTTATGATTGAGCATTATGCCATGATAGGAAGTTATGGTTAGTAACTTACTAAGTCATCGTGACTTACTTTTATTTGTTGGTTGTGTTTCCCTAGATCCGAGTCGTGCGAGCGGATCCAAGTAAATTCCGAAAGGCCGTTGGCAAGGAAATTCTTTTGGAAAGGTTGCTACATGGTTGTACTTTTTTGCTTTTGGTGAGGTCGTTGGGAAGAATGAAGTTATGTAAACTTCATTATTGGGTAGCAAACCTTAATATGATTGTAATGTTGTATTTGATGTTAGCTTATTCTTTTGGTAGCCAACCGGTGGTGGTTGTGCTTGATGTATGTGTATGGTTATATCTCCACATGCTTACTTGTTGTTAGTACTTATAATTGTTAGTACTTAAGTCGTTGGAAGCCGACAAGTTTTAGTCGTGCTTGGTTTTTGGTGAAAATGTTTAGCATGCTATATTGCTAGTTATTAATATGTTTGTTCTCCGGCATGTGTTTAGCCGTTGAGTTGTTAGACTAGAGTCTTAGACTTAGTTTAATGTTGGGTTCGTAGTAGTTTCGCCGATGACTTGGTTTTATTTTATGCTATATATATGAATTGCATAACGGGGGTTTGTCCTACGTGCCCAATGTTGCGGACACTTGCAGTGAATTTTTGGACCAGAGATTAATCATCTCTTTGGTTGTTTTAGTTTGAGCTTGTTAGCTCGGGCGCCCTTGTTTTATTTCATTTGCTTCATGTGTTTTAAGTTGTCGGTGTATCGCCGTTATGGCCCTACCCATTATTTGCTACTTGTGTATTGTTATTTGTTTTCTTGGCGGCACGACCTTGGGATTTCGTCTTGGGATCCGGGTCGGGTCGTCACAGGTATTAGTACCTTTCGAAATTCCTTATGCCAGCGACTGATTTTCCGGTTATGGCATATGAGGATTTCTTGAGATGACTTCATCATCCCTTTCCATTGCTTGCCCCGGCAGACTTCGATGCATCGCCGGGCCAAGGCCTTCCATCCCATCTCTCGACTAGCATTTGGCATTTCTTTGAGCGATGATGTCTTCTACTACCTTTTCGTATCATTGGGCGGTCATGTGGTAGAGGAAATGCTTCTAGATGTCGAGATTCCTGAGGAGCGTCGGGTTCCGGAGTAGGCCTGTTCGGTAGACACATTTACCTTTGCATTTCTTCCCTTTTTTTCATCAAGCACATATATTTTTTTATTTTTATTTATCATTTTTCTTCTTTTTATGCATATCTATTTTTTTTGAGTCTAACACTTTTTTCTTTTGCTTGTATCACTTTTTTTTTCCCAAGGTGAATGTGTCCACTTATAAGAAGAACTTAGGCTGAGGGGCTTCTTCAATATTAACAAGATTTATCAAAAGCTTGTTGATGAGTTTTCCTGCAGGGAGAATAACACTTGTGAAGCTGACGGAATCGAGGCAGGGATGAGTGATAGCGATGATGCGGATGAGATCTTAGGGGTCGAGCAGCAGAGGCGGAAGGTCGAGCATCTGGTGGTGGCACAGAGTGCCCTTGGAGTTAAATGGGAGGCGGTCTTGATAGGAGCCAGTCGTCCCGTGCACATTCGCTTGGATACCTGCGCTTATTTTTTTTTCCGTACTAAAACCAGTACATACATTTATTATACAATGCAATATAATTTTATATGATGCAAAAATATTAAAATGCAGACTCAAAACGCATGCACAAAATAAAGCTATACCAATATCTAAGGGTAATGGCATATTTGTATTTTAGAAAGCGGGTTTTTATAACCTCCGGGAGAATACACCTCGGACTCAAAGCGGGCTTTTTACGGTGATCTGCGGGGGAGGAAAAGACAACCATCTTCTCCTGTTCTCGGCCATATAATTGCCGCTGAGCTAGTGTTTGTATCCTTTCCTTCTTTCTCCGTGATCAGATAGAAATAATAGAGATCTGTCGGAATCGAAAACCAAGATACCAGGCAGTTTCAAGGGGACAGTGGCAGCAACCTGGCGTGGCCAAACAAGGCCTTTAGCGGCCTTGACGCCCGGTGAGGGTATAAGCGGTCCCGAGTTCTTTAAATGCGATCCACGGTCACCTTTGTTCGTGTATTGTGCTCGGAAATAAAATCGTTTCTCAAATTTGTGATATAAAGGCGGACGAGGCGCTTGCTCTTCACAAACTCATTTGCTTCTTTCTCACAATCTTCTAGCCTCGCTTCTGCTCAGCTGTTGCCACCTTTATTAGATAATC
The DNA here is from genome assembly GCA_013146195.2 of Codonopsis lanceolata. Classification (NCBI taxonomy): domain Eukaryota; kingdom Viridiplantae; phylum Streptophyta; class Magnoliopsida; order Asterales; family Campanulaceae; genus Codonopsis; species Codonopsis lanceolata. The sequence continues at coordinate 8,102 of JABEVN020004188.1, read as the reverse complement.
CTTTGCATTTTCCTCAGAAATGGCTACACGAATTCATACAGCACTGGAGATAGAAATCTACGATAATGCTTTGGATTTCTGGATTCTCTCCTTGTGTTCAGACGAGCGTGATTGGTTTGAGCATATTTTTGGATATAGAAGCTGCTATCACGGAGGAATATTGTCATTAATTGGGACATCTTTGAGGGAGCCTACGGGAGGTTTTGGTCTCCTCAAGACCACCTCTTTAACCGGTATGAGCGAGATGTGTCCCACCTATGAGGAGTTCTGTGCGATGGTGGGGATGGCACCTTCTCGTCTGATTGTCGTGACTTCTCATCGGAGGCGTCTGTATATGGCAATTAGGGAGCTGTTTTATACCACTCGCCTCACTACTCCAAGTATTTATGATGGAGTAACTTTTGACTTATTGCATCCTTCTGGAGCCTTCTGAGTTCAGGGAGGATGACATAGGATACTTGAGGCATCGGTTTGTTTGCACTTTTTCTTTGCACAGTAGGAAGGTATTTGATGGTGGGCTAACCGGATTCATCGATGTGCGGGTCGTGGACCTTGCATTGCGAGCACGGGATCGCCCGGTTGAATATTATTCCAGTGATTGGTGGAGACCATAGCGGGCTGGATGCTTTGCGGGCGGTGATGAAATATTCCCTACCCAGGCATCCCTTTTTAATCCACATGTGGCTGGAGGAACACTTTCTTTGGGTGATGGCCCCATGCCGCATGGAGCTATGTATGATCCGAGGGGCTTTGTGGCTCTCGCGGTCACTTTCCTCGAGACCAATTATTCGAAGTATGATTGGGGGTGAACTTCTTCCTTGAGGCTCCATGGGCATAAGTGCAGGTGATCATCCTTTGGCGGTCGGCAGCTTCATCATGTATTCCACAGAGTATAATCAAGTTGTCTTGTTGGGCATCGTGCGGACTTCTTTATATAGAGCAGACAGGATATTGCGCCAGTTTGGGAGAGAGCATCTTGTCCCTGACCCAACCTGTAGACCCCGATTCCCGGTTAGCTTGAATTGCGTGTAATGCTCGCATTTCTTTCTTGGTTGATTGCTCGTTTGGCTCGTGAGAGAGTCTAGATGTGTATGAGATATCACATTAAGACCAAAATAATTTTAAGAGATGCCATTTAGTTTTTAACTTGCTAAAGTCACAAGTCGTAACTCGACGATAGTCGAAATGCGACGCAATTGAGAGTTTACTCGCGTTTCGCGTTCTTGACCTCGTTTTGGTCCTAGATCTTTACATGATGATTAAATAACATGTTTAGATGTATTATAATTCTAGTTGGATGTATTCCTTAAGTCTCGTGAAGTTTTGACGCTTCGAGGATATCAATTCTTCTTATCGCGTAGTTCGAGATTGAGCCATGTGATCGTCTCGTCTTTCAGGAGTTCTTTTCTCCTATCTATTGTTCATCATCTGAGAGGCATTCAGGCCTATTCTATGGCCTTTTCAAGTGTTTATAATCATGGATTGTTTCCTGTCGGTTTGTGGTTTCATTCGACGTTTCGTTAGTGAGTTGTTGCGCCTTCCGCCGATTTCGTACCAGGTTGTTTCGGGAGTTGTTTATAGGAGTTTAGACCTACTTTAAAAGTGGTTTGAGACTTGTTTGGGTTAGCTAAGAGTATGAGGACTTTAAGGGTTCAATTATAGGCCGTTTTGAAGCTTTAAGGCTTGCGGTTGCATGCGGGAAGGGTCGGATGCGAACGAGGATTGCAGAAAATGGTTGGCTAGGTAAAAAAGGATGATGCGGTCGCATGGGGGAAGCACCATGCGAGCGCATGGTGCCACGAACAGCCCACTCCCTGTTTTGCAATTTTGAAGTGATTTTCCTATTCTACCCTTACTAAACCCCCTCTAAACCCTTCCTAACCTCCCATACTTAGTCTTAAACATGTCTTAACATATTTGGGAAGTTAATTAAGTTTTAATTAGTGGTTGATTACACCTAAACATCACTAATTGTACCAAGGAAATCTCTATTGTGCCCTCCTTGTTTGTGGAAGTATATATACACAAACCCGTTACAATATTCAGCAATTTCTTTCATTTCTCCTCCCTTCATCAACCGTATAGAGTGAGAAAGAGTTGGGAGACATGGGGGCTTTGAAGCCCTAGCTTCTTCTTCCTCAAATCCATGGAGATCCGACCGTTAGATCGCCTCCAAACTTCGGGTTCTTGACGTATTCGACGAGTGGAACAACTTCACCGATCGCATTTCCATTCCTTCGAGTTTTTATTCAAGTCAAGTAAGCTACTAGACTCCCTCTTCTATTGATTTTGTGCTCATTGACCTTAAGGAAAACAAAGATGCTTACTATTTGAGGTCAATGAGTACACATGTATGTTGTGTGTGATTTTATTTTGATTTTTGGATTTTTGGTGAGTGAACTTGCTAGAAGCATGAGTAGGTTGATTTCTATGTTTGATGAAGTATGTTATTAAGTTTCAATTGGTAATTTTGGACTTGGGTATGATGGGTATTTGATTCCCTAAAAACCTAGGGTTTGATTATATGTTGATGAAGTAAATGGGTTATTGATGATATGTATGATTTTTGGAGTTTTATTGGATATCATGAATTGTTAGAATCATACATGAACATATGTTTGGGAGTTTGGAAGTATACTTGATGAACCTTGAATTTTGATTGTAAGCATGAAAGATGAATTTTTACAATGGATTACATGTTGGAATGCTTCGTTTGACTTTTGAGAATAAAGTTGACTTTCATGTATATAAGAGTACGTTGATATCTAATTCATGAACTTTTGGTTGTGAGCATGAATAATGATTTATCATTTTTGGATTACATGATTAAAATGTAATGTTTGACTTCATTGGGTTGAGTTGACTTTTATGCAAATAACAGTATGTTGGTCAACTATGATTCATGAATTGAAGGTTATGAACATGCTAGATGAATTTACATCTTGCTTAGATAAATGGATATTTTGGATGAAAGCATGCTTGATTAAATGCTAACTTGAGATGCATGCTTGAAATGTTAAGTGTTGTGTTGACCTATGAACCATGTTTTGGGGTTTTTGTTGGGAAGGTATGGAATGTTGGGTTGCACAATGTTGCTAACCTTGAGAACTTAGCCATGAACATTAGCTAATGAATAATAGGAGGACTATGATGCAAATAGCTTCTATGTCTTCAAATTTGAAAAGAGTAGAAATGACTCAACGGAGTCGATTATTGGACTAATATGAATATAGTGAATCACATATTAAGATCCTACGGAATTTGGGGTAGTTTTGATGGAGGTCAAGCCTCCGAGCGTTTTCAAGTTTATGAAGAACACTTGGGTATTAGAGACTTGATATTATCGCTATAAGATCTTTATGAGTTAGTTAGCATAGAAATGCATAACTATGTGAGTTAAAAGTAAATATCTACTTGATTGGATTAGTGCTGTGTGTTGTACTTTTCCTTTGGATGAGCATGCGAGTATATATTACCTGTGTGAAAGATCACTCTAGCTAGGATTCTCAAGAGAAACCAAAGGAATTTCCAATGTAGCTGTGAATGTAGCTACAATGGGAATAACAATGGTTAGATATTGACAAAGCAGCGGAAGACAAATACTAAAATAGAGAACAGATTGCAAATGTTTACCAAAACAGTCTACAAGTTTATACTTGTAGACCTAGCCTCAAGGCCACAAAGATTTCACTAAAAGAATAATCGTTTTACTCAAAAACAATTGTGAAATCACTCACAAAAATATTCTCACAAGACAACAAGTCTTGGAGAACAAAAACCCCACATAAACAGAATAGACCAAACGTGGGAAGAAATAAAAACAGCTTCCTAAAAATTGAAACAGGAAGCCTGGCGGTTTCAAAATTCGATGTTCTTGCCAATGTTATAACATCAACGGCTTCGAGAGCTGGCGTATACGGGAAGCGACTTGAGACTCCTTGCTTCTAAACACAGCTTTATGACTTTTTATTTTCTCTCTCAAGCTCTGCCAACAGCCCGTATCCTTGCTCCTTTATTTATAGCTATGCGATGTCCTACACACACACAAACAATCCATCTACTACAAGGAAAATGATTAGCAATATGGAAGGACCAACTACTTACCAATTCAATGGGATTTTATTACCAAATATCTAAGTACTCAAGAATCACGGATTACCTAGGATTTATACTAAGATTTAGTTACCAAAAAAGATGTATCATAATCTAATAAAAGATTTTGGTTCCAAAAATACCATAACTAAATCTAATAAAAGATATTAAATCCTAAATTTCTACAAACTTAACAAAAATAATATTTTGACAATGAAAGGGGAAACAAGTAAAAATAAGCTTGGCCTATTTTACCCTTACAATCACCCCCTTTGTTGAGCATTTCTGTTCAAATCCAATGATAAGTGTTCCATCATCAATCCATATTACAACCTGTAAGTGTTAGATAAACAAATCCAAATGGCTCACCCCCTAAACACATGCTTTAAGAATAAAATAATGAAAACCAGCTGTGAGAATCATATCCAACCAATCAGTTTAAGGAGATACAGACCAAATCAGTTTAAGAGCAGATTACAGATCCAAACATGAAAATATTGTTTAGAAACAACCAACCAAAGATTTTCCAAATAATCAACCGTACAGAATATCAAAGCAACCACAAGAACCCACCAGTTTTGGCATCAATCATATTACGGCTTCGGCGAAACGAGAAACTTACACTTACACCCACTATTTGGCCTGAATGCATGGCCAACCAAGCAGTGTATTGAGCAGCCAAAGACTTAAGAAGTGCAGTTTGAGTTTCCAAAATTTCCAATTGAGAATTCACCATTGTTGTGATGACCCGACCCGGATCCCAAGACGAAATCCCAAGGTCGTGCCGCCAAAAGACAAATAACAACAAACGAGTAGCAAATAATGGGTAGGGCCATAACGGCGATACACCGACAACTCAAAACACATGCGGAAGCTAAATGAAATAAAACAGTGGCACCCGAGCTAACAAGCTCAAACTAAAGACAACCAAAGAGATGATTAATCTCTCGATCCAAAAATTCGACTCGCGAGCCGCAACATTGGGCACGTAGGACAAACTCCCTGTTAAGCAATTCAAATATATAGCATAATAAACCAAGTCATCGGCGAAGCTACGGCCGGAACCCAACATTATACTAAGTCTAAGACTCTAGTCTAACAACTCAACGGCTAAAAACATGCCGGAGAACAAACATAATATTAACTAGCAATGTAACATGCTAAACATATCTACCCATAAACCAAGCACGACTAACACCAGTCGGCTACCAACAACATAAGTGCTAATAACAAAGTAGCATATGGAATCATAACCATAAACATACACCAAGCACGACTACTACTTGTCGGCTACCAAAAGAATCGACTAAACAACGTAATTACAAATATCACAATTTCGCATTTAGGTTTGCTACCCCAACATGAAGTTTACATAACTTCATCTTTCCCAACGACCTCACCAAAAGCAAGTAAACTATCTAAGTAGCAACCTTGCCAAAAGAATCTTTATCAACGCAATCCTCTTGATTTACTTGGGTCCGCACGCTCGGCTCGGATCTAGGGAAAACAACCAACAAATAAAAGTAAGTCACAAAGACTTAGTAAGTTACTAACCGTAACTTCCTATCATGGCATAATGCTCAATCATAATTTACATCATGCTATCGTCATGAATTAACCTTATATAAAATCATGTTATGGCATCCATGCTCAACATTAATAAAACATATTATCATTGTAGTATAACATCTCACTAAAATCCATGTCAAGGCATTTTATGCTTAATGATCATAATTCTTGTTATTGATATAACATAGCCTTCCAACAATTTACATGTTAAGGCATATAAGCTGAACAACAATAATTCCTGCTTCTAACATAATGCCATATCCGAATAATATTCATGATAAAGCATATTAGCTTAACAACAGTAATTCATGTTATTGTTATAACATAGCCTTCCCATAATATTCATGTCAAGGCATATAAACTTAACAACAATGATCCATGCTTTTGGCATAATACATCATTCAAATAATTTTCACGTTTAAGCATTCATGCTTAACAACTTTAAACAACATGTTATCTATCAAGTATAACATTTAAGAAACCAAAACAACCATCATATCATATCCAAATCACCAAGCACATTATTCACATAAGCACTTGTGAAACAATTCATATATAAGGGATATGATACCATTACCAATTTTTCCGCGCATGTGGCTCTGCCAAAAACACGTGCTGAAAACCTTTATGTGCCCTCGATATCCTCTCGTAGATATCGGCGTCCCGAAAGCATCTCGCTCGAGTTCCATAGTTATCAAAGTCATGTGTATTACTACAACTAAGATAAACTACTTCCCCAGTGGCCATCGATGGAGGGGTGTGTGCAAACCCGACACGGCGATCCATCGCGATCACGAATCTCAATTCGTGAAGGCGATGTATCGTCCACCAAACTCAACAAACCGACTCCAGCTGGACTCAAAACCCAAGCACAAGTAATATATACTCATATGCTCAAAACAAGTAGGTAAACACTCTACTATCAAACTAGTCATGCATTTCATCCACAACTAGCATAAATATCACAACCGAGAATCATATAAGTTCTCATAATCAAGTGTGCTTCACACACTTCAAAACTTCTTGGAGGCTCGACCTCCATGAATTCTACCCGAAATTCCGTAGGACTTAAGATTATAGTTCTAGGATTCATACTAACCCAAAGGTTGACTCAGTTGAGTTCAATCTAAACTTTCAGGAAATTCAAGGAATAGAAGCTTAGGCTTCAACATCCCCCTATGTTCATAACTATCGCCAAAACCATAATCCCAATATTCAATAAACTCATATAAACCCAACTAAATAATTAACAATGCAACTTAGAACAAATTAGCCATCTTGTGCATAAATTCATTCAAGCCACCATATCAATAATAATCTTCAAATCATGATTAAATTATACAACATGGTTTAATATACTCTCTTAAACATGTATAATTCAATAACTAGGCTTACAATCATGTTTAACAAGCCAAAACACAATTTGGGGAAAATCCCCTTCCAAGCATCTTTGTCATGCAAGCTCAATACACATAATCAATTTATATAGCAAAGTTTAATATACTCTATTAAGCATATAAAACATAGTAATCAAGCTCACAACAATAATTTGCAAGCTAACAAAAACATAATTAGGGAAAAACACCCTCAAGTATCTCTCCCAATCAACTTCAATACTCATGGATAATTCACATAACCAAGTTCAATAGACTATTTAGAACATGAATTTCACATAAATCATGGTCTCACATAGGTTCAACCAACTCTACCATCAATTTGAAAACCTATGGTTCATGCATCTTCTACAAACCCTAACAATGGCTTCCATTGACCTCACATAACACAAATGGTTGTTTCCCTAGGGTCGATGGAGCCAAAATCAAAGGAAGAGGTAGAAACTTACTTGTATTGACCCTTCACAAATTGAAATTTCGAAATCTTGGTGATGGGTGTTGTTCCCTTCAACCTTCTCTTCAAAATCAAGGTGTAGATTGGGGGAAGAAGATCTCTATCAATGGCCACCAAGGAAGAACCCTTCAAGAGCCCTAGAAGTCGCCCCTCTCAGCTCTCTCACGTTTTTTAGGAGTGTTTGCGAGAAGGCTAAAGCTGAAGAAATCGTTACATTTTGGCAGAACTAGGAGATGAAGAATGCGTATGTTTTTGATTTTAAGTGGGGATTAGTTCTCTTAATCAACTCACTAATCAACCCCTTAAATCACTAATAAGGTGTTTAGGACTAGTTTGGAAAGCTAAGTAGGAGGGTTTAGGATAGGTTTAAAATGGGTTTAATTGGGTAAAATTCGGACGGTGAGTAAAATGAAGCCGAAAATCCGTAATTCAGCCCCGATTACTTGAGGCGGCCGCATGAACAAGTGGCGGGCGCCTCACCTCCCAGCATCTGATCACTCAATCCAAGCTTTGTTGCTTCTCTCTGGGTCCGGACTCTCCGAATGCAACCTTGAGTCCTTGAAGCCAAAATGTCTACAATTCAACCTTAATGA
>JABEVN020004187.1:0-15148 GCA_013146195.2 Codonopsis lanceolata | reverse complement strand
AAAAAAGGTGACTAGCAGTAACTGGCAGGATGCGAATTGACTACCATTAACCAGGCAAATGAAAAACAAAATATGAGTTAGATTGAAACAATCATCAAAATTCTATTCAACAGAGCCATTAAACCTGCTTTACTTGTGGTTTGGAATGTTGGACAACCAAGAAATATGTTCATAAAATCAACTGAGGCTCTATTTCTATCATGGGAAATGACTTTCCGGAAAACATTTTCAGCATTTTCGGAGTTTGATAACAATTGGAAAATCTGGTCTACGTAAAAATCTCTGTCTCATTCTTCTCTACATAGTTGGGTCGTCTTCCTCCCAAGACAAACTTGTTGCCTTGCCATCACTGGCTGCCATCTCATAATTTCTTTTGATTAGCTAGGTATGAGTGGAGATGCAAAATAAGGGTTTGAGTGGAGACTCGGAAACACTTTATCTGAACCAGTTTTCCATGGTGACATGCTTGTATCACAATCATCACCATTGGAATCAATTCTGCTTCAACCTAACTATAACATGCAAATCATTCATTCGTGTCTAATGGCTTGGGTCAATAGGGATGATGATGCTGGTGGAAGTCTAGGCGGCGATGCAGGGGATTCCCACTGTTTTCTTAATTTTCCTCTATTCTTGTTATTCCAATTACTTAATAAAGACTTCCTTGCACATTTTCATTTGTGCCAACCAAACACCCTAATGTTGTTTTCAGCCACACTATCAGAGGGCTTAGTAACAGCTGTAAATAAAATAATTTCATCTTCTGGAAATGGTTTTCAGGAAATCATTTTTTGAAAACTATTTTCCTTGAAACAAATGGAGCATGACATTGAGAATGTTAATATATCGGACATATGACAACACTAAGAAAGGTAAATGCGTAATGAGAGCAATCTGCATAAAATGGTTTGGACACAAATAATGTAGACCAATAAGTGTGCCATTTAGAAAGAGTAATAATAATAATAACAATACGAACAGCAATGCCACATGGAAGATCAAAACAAATGTACATCTCAAGAGGATATAATCCTGCATCGATTTAATTGAATCTAATTTGGATAGAAACGAATCACAATAAAAGAGACTTCTAGTGGACCTCGAGTAGTTGAGACTGGAACTATAACTTCTTTAAGTAAAAATGTATGCTTAGCATCTTTTGTCTCTTACTTGTGTTCTATTGGGTATTGATATATTTAGTTTTGAATAAGTAGTTGTCATATAGTTTATGCACTTTGTTCTTTCTTATAATTTGGAATTTTTTTAAAATTTAATCATCCCAACGATCTTCGATCATATTTGAAGTAAAAACTAGCATGCCTGTACCACAAGACCCATTATGGCAAAAGTGGCATAATGCTTATTACCTGTTGCGATTAAGTTATCAATTATGAGCACAACTCCTTCGCTGAAATGACCATCCTGGATATTTTTCTAACAGCCTGGGGAATCCGTAGTAGGCCTGTCAATGGATCACATCCAGATCGAATATACCTCGATCAAAATTCGATTTGTTAAGAGCATATCTTTCAATGATTAATCCATATCATATATAAAGATTTTCTTTGAAGAGATTAAAGTATTTAATTAAAAACTGTTAATCTAATTTTTACTCAATCAAGTCCGAATATATATGATAAGTCTCTTGTCCAAGCAAGATATTGTTGAGTAGTTTTAGTGCTAAAAAGGATATATATATATATATATATATATATATATATATATATAGGTGAGATAGCAATTATCAATCACTAAGAGCTCAACATAAATAACTTTATAAGCAATTATGTACTCCTTTGACCGCGCACAGATTAAGGAGGGTTAATTGACTTTGTTACTTTCTAAGTTTACCCTTAGAAAAGTTTGAAAAGATGGTTTGAGTGATGTACAGAATGGGTTCCATCTATTGAAGTATAAATTGAACCAAAAGTTAATAGTCAAACCATCATAAAAATGGTTTCATATTAGAAAGTGAAATATTTTTGGGAACATCCCAAAAAGGAATAATGGACTCCTTTTGAGAAAGGAATGAGCATAATATTACTAAGTTTTCGCAATTAGATCAGATTGGATTGTAAAACAATCAGACTAACAGACTCGGATAATAATCAGGTAATCGGAGGTAATAGGATTGTAAAAGCTCAATCAATTCATTATCAAAAAAAAAAAGCTCAATCAATATCCTAAAAATAAAATAACAATGGATTCAGATAGGATTCGAATCAAATCTGGTCCATTGCCAGGCCTAACCTGTAGGGAAAAAGAACCCACCTACCTCCTCCATTTCTGCAACTTTGCAAGTTGCAACACAGCCATTCTCAAAAATATTTCAGTTCGTATTGCCTCCATACTTTATAGACTTTCTAAAGCATCTATCATGTAATTAGCTCATTTGTAGAGAGAATTTCTTTTAGCTGAGGTGAATTCACCTACTAAAAGTTAGAAAATCCAATCAGCTCTAGAAATTGACATGGCCAAAGCTTGACTGGCCTCTTGCATGAATTGAAAATAATAGCTCTTCTTCATGCAAGGTTAACTACTTTACTACTTCCCACCCTCTGCATTGCAGCACAAGATCACAAGCTGGCATGCCTTTGACCGAGTTGAGCAGTCCAGAGTCTCCAGACTAATAATGTTGAGTTGTTAAGTGATTAGCTAGATGATGAAGATTGAAGTAGTTGTCCACACTTTTTAGAAAAGTTAGCTAGGTAGTTAGTATTATTAAGTGGTTAGTGGTGTTTACCTTAGTTGTACTAACGTGAGTACCCATCAAAATCATCATTAGCTTGTATCAAGTTAAAAAATGGAGGATAGTTGATAGTTCAATGCTTTGTATTAGTGCATAGATTTGGATGGAAGCTTCTGCACAATACATTTTGAATCGAAAGGATGGTTAGATTTATCTTCTTTTTTTTTTTTTGATAAAAATAGATTTTATCATATTTTAACGATCTTTCTTCTTCTTTTGTCTCAAAACACTTGTGACTTAATTTTGCAGTTTTAAATTTTCTTTGGTAATGATTAAAGAAAAAGTAAGAAAAATCTAGAAAAAATGTTGCTGCTGGGCCAAAGAGAGAGAAAGTCCAAAACCACAAAACCAAGTCACTATATCGCGAGGGAGAACTGAGCCTATGTGAAACTAAGATTTGAGCCCTAATTTTAAGGATACTTGTTGATTGGTTGAATATATTTTGTTTCCACTCCTTATCTCAATAGTAATTGCTTATTCTTTGTTCACTGCCAATTCACAATCACACCCTTAAAATCAATTTAGGGCTCCTTAACTGATATTCAAATCTGAAAGTTTTGCATCTCTTTTGATATGGCTTCTATGCAACCACATCCACAATTGTGGATATCCCAATTGAATCAAACGTGCATCCTTTGTTCATTGACAACAATGATCATTTGGGCCTTATTTTGATCTCTAAAAAGCTAATTGGAGCACAGAAGGACAATGCACGGAAAAGATCTAGTCAAATAATACTTTCTGAGCAGACCATAGTGAATGCTACTGACCTTCAACCTGACATGGATTCTCCTCTATATCCATTATGGGAACGTGAAAATGACAAGATAATTTCTTGGATTTATAATGCTAGGTCAGGGAAATTGAGTAACAGTCTCAGTGTTGTTTGGAAGGAATTCAGTGAAAAGTAACCTTCCCATAATGGGTAAAGAATCTTTCAGACAAATAGGACCTTCAAAGGCTTGAAACAAAGGCAAAATCATAACAGAAAACCTAATGGGATGGAGATAGAGTGGTTTCATTATTAGAACAAACATAAACTAGTAAAAGTAAACCACTACCTGCTTATTAAAACTATTACCTAACTAACTTTTTCTGACTAAAGACAGAACAACCCCTTCATCATAAACCTAATTACTTAAATCTTAATTACTCGATACCATTTGTTTAGACTGTTCAACTCAGTCAAGGCATGACTGTGTCACTATGATAGTTGTGAAGTTCATTTTTTTTCTCATTCTTTTTTTGGCCCTGAGGGAGCGTTAGAAGGTACGGAACCTGAGACTTCACACTTTGTGAAGCCCCAGCATACATTTGCTAGTTAAGCAGCTAATCTTGCACAACAAAGAGCAATTACTTCCAATAGAATTTAGTTTATTGAGACATAGGATAGATATAAACCAAAATATTGGTGTACCATCCTGGTTCATGAAGATTCTTTAGGAGTTCTCTTTTCTTCTAGGGGTCTCCACAAGAAAAATCCCTGGATGTGTCATCATTAACTAGCCCAATGTTCACTTCCTGTTCTCTTCTTAGAGTATTCCCTACCTTTCACTCCGCATTTGCAGACAAGTTCTTCTATTGTCATCAGGTGATGAAAGATTCTTCAAGCATCTGGAATATGTTAAGGTCGACTCGTGCTAAAAAAAGTTCTTCTAGTTCCAATAAGGATCCTCCACATGAGTTTCTCTTATCGCTCCATCCACAGGTTTCAATATTTTCCTGATTATATAAAGAAAGCATCTCTTTCAATCATCTATCAAAGAAAGCATGTCTTCTGATCATCTATCTCTGATGCCACATTCCCCAAATATTCATAAGCAGACAATCCACAGCTCTTTTTGTTCATTCAAAAACTTCAAACTTCCAGCAGGGTGAAAGGGTGTAAACCTCTTCCAAGGGGGTAAAGTGGTTCTTATTAAACATGCATTTTACTCTATGTCAGTCAGCTCTCTGGTTGCTCATGATCCTCTAAAAACCCCTCCTCACAGAATCATAAGAACTATTAGCATATTCATTGGAGGTCAGCATACGTTTACTTGAGAGTTAATGGATTACTCTTCAGTATTATTCCAACAAAGTGGCTTCGACTCAGAGGATGGGAGTCTATCTATCACCATAAAGAAATGGAGGTGGATGGATGTCACACTCGACAGTCTCTTTGGGCTCAACAATCACAAAAAAATACTACAAGTCTCCTCTCCCCATCATTACGCTGTTCTGCTCCTTTTGTCGGTTCCATGTTTTGAAAAGTACACTTCAACACAAGATGCTCAATCTCTTTCAGAGAAGCACACCTTACATTACATTGGTAAATGGCATCTCTTTCAAAACCTTATCCTTAAACCCCTACTCCCAAACCCCAAAACCCAAAACCCTAAATCCCAAAATTTCAAACTGGATGGGAGCTTATTGGAACAATTCATAAAATGTAAAAATTACAAAAAAAAATTAAAATTGCAACCGACCAACAATAGATCACACGCACGCGTACACACAGAAATTAGGAATGTTAGTGTGGTGGGAAAAATAAAAGAAACCATACCCTTCGTTCCCAATAGGGATGGAAGCATACGAAATCGTAGACGGGAGTAATTGTTGACAAGAGAAGAACATTTAGTCCAGTAAACAGCAAAAGCGCAGCCATAGGCCGGGTTCTATGAGGCATCTTTCTTCCCCTATCTTGTTGTTAGCTCCCAGTCCTAGCCCTCCTCCAAGAACAGAGTTCTAATTCGATCGTATTAAAGTTAACTGAAACTATAATCCAACTAACGACTTGTTAGTAGATTCAACACAGCATCAAATTTTGCAAAACCGAAACAAATGGAGGTCCTCCACAACAATAAACCTTTATAGATTTATTGCATCACATCAACTTATAAATATTTTCTTTATAAAACATATTCTTCAATATATGTATATATGTAACTTATAAAAACTTGAGTTAATTGCAAAAAAAAAAAAAAAAAAAAAACTCCGACATATTTTAGTTTTTTCGCTTTGAACTATGTATTATTATTTTTTTACATGAAAAACCTCAACCAATATTTTTTTTTCCAAAAAAAATCTTTCATCCAAAACTCATTAGTTTTGGGACGGGAAGGGTGATTGGACATCCGACGTGATGTTTACATGAATTGGGCTGGAATCTTCACGTCCACGTCATTTTCTTGTCAATTTTTTTTTTAATTTTAAACCATGTACTATTTTTAAATTTCAAAACCACCATTTTTTGATCAATTTTTTTTTTCAAGTTTGCTCAGTCTTTCGAAGTTCTCTTTCTAACTCATCAATGTCGACTTTTATGGGAGAGAAATGTCTATCATCATAAACTACAAATACATCTTTCTCATGATCATCATCCTCACAATTTTCTTCAAAGGTTTGAGTTGTTAGTTTTTCGATTTCATCAATTGAGAAACATGCATTCATGTCACTTGGTCTATTCACAGTATCAAAAACTGAGATTTCTACAATTTCACTTAGTAATGACATTGTGAGTTTACCATTCTTAATATTTATCATTGTATTGGCAGTGGACATAAAAGGTCTGCCTAACAAGATAGAGACTTCATTATTCGTGAAAATTTTTCTTTCCATCTCTAGAACCACAAAATCAACCTGAATGATTAATTTATCAACCTGAACTAGGATGTCTTATACTATACCCATAGGATGTTTAACTGAACGATTAGCTAATTGTAAAGACATATTAGTGGGTTTCAAATCTCCTAACCCCAGTTGTTTTATAGACTGCAAAAGACATCAAATTAATATTTGCTCCTAAATCTAGCATAGCCTTCATATTTTTAGAGCTACCCAATGAGACTTGGATATTAAAGCTATCTGGATATTTCAACTTAGGGGGAAGTTCGGGTTGTAAAACTGCACTTACGTTTTCAGAAACAATAATTTTTTCATTGTTTTCGAATTTATGTTTCTTAGAGTGAAGATCTTTGAAAAACTTAGTATAGGCTGAAATATTTTTAATAACATTAAGCAAAGGAAGGTTAACATTCACTTTGGATAACATATTATAAATTTCCGAAAGTTTATCCATTCTGTTTTTCATAAGTCTTCTAGGGAACGGAATTGGAGGAACATATGGTGGTGATGTCACATAAGCTTCCTCTCCTTCTTGTTCATTACTTTCTTGTTCTATATCTTTTTGACTTTCTTTGTTTTGCAATTCTTTTTCTATTTCTTGATTATTTGATTGATTTTTCTCATATTTATCCTTTTCAACTTCATTTTCAGAATTATCTAATATTTACTTTAAATATTTCATTGGTCCTTGGGTTTCTAATATCAATTGCTCCATGAGGATAAATTCGAACTATAGTGAAAGGACCAGACCATTTCGATTTCAATTTCTATTTTCCAGGAAATAACCTAAGTCTAGAATTGAAAAGTAAAACTTTTAATCCTGGACGAAACATTTTGTTGGCTAATCCCATATCATGGTATTTCTTGGTCTTTTCTTTATTGGTTTTAGCATTCTCATACGAATTTAACCTATATTCTTCTAATTCATTTAACTGGAACAGTTTCTCCTCACCAGCCAAGGTTAAATATAATTTTAGTTCTTTGACAGCCCAATAGGCTCTATGTTCAATTTCAACCGGCAAATGACAAGTCTTGTCATACACCATTCGGTAAGGACTTATTCATATTGGGGTCTTGTATGTGGTTCGGTATGCCCATAAAGCATCATTCAATTTCGACTGCCAATCCTTACGGTTTGGTCTAACTGTCTTTTCTAAAACTGCTTTTATTTGTCTGTTACTCACTTTTACTTGGCCAGAGGTCTGAGGATGATAGGGTGTAGCTAACTTGTGAGTTACACCATATTTTCTACGGACTGTATTTAGCAATCTATTGGTTAAGTGTGTTCCCTGATCACTAATTATGGCCTTAGGTACTCTAAATCGAGCAAAAATATCTTCCACAAATTTGACCACGATTTTTCCATCATTATTTTTAGTTCCAATAGCTTCTATTCATTTAGATACATAATCAACAACTAAAAAATACTCACAATTATTAGAGACGGGAAAAGGACCCATAAAATTAATACCCCAAACATCAAAAATTTCAACAACCATATTTATATGTAAGGGCATTTCATTCCTTTTGCTTATTCCACCTGTTCTCTGACACTTATCGCAAGTTTTATAAAATATGTCATAATATCTAAAAACAAAAGGCCAATATAAACAAGATTGCAAAATTTTTCTAGCAGTTTTATTACCACTAAAATGACCACCACAAGAGTATTCATGACAAAATGCAATAATACTTTGTTGGTCTTGTTCTGAAACACATCTCCTAAATATAGAGTCTGAACACATTTTATATAAATAAGGTTCTTCCAAAAAATAATTATTTGCTTCAGTCAAAAATTTCTTTCTTTGATAAAAATCAAAGTCAGGATTTATGATATCAGACGCATAATAATTGACATAATCAGCATACCATGGATCTGAATCTTTGACTGCTAATAATTGTTCATCAGGGAAGTCTTTATTTACAGGAATTTTATTATCAAGAAATTGACGTTCAAGTAAGGGTGAAAATTCCAATCTGGACAAATGATCGGCTACGACGTTTTCCGTTCCCTTTTTATCTTTAATGGTAATGTCAAATTCTTGTAATAATAACATCCACCTTATGAGTCTAGGCTTAGCATCTTTTTTACTCAATAAATATTTTAGAGTTGAATGATCAGAAAATATTATGACTTTTGATCCTAACAAATATGATCTAATTTTTTCCAATGCATACACAACTGCTAAAAATTCTTTTTCTGTTGTTGTATAATTAAGTTGTGCATCATTTAATGTCCTACTAGCATAATGAATTGCATGTGGTTTCCTATCTACCCTTTGACCTAAGACAGCTTCAATTGCAAAATCTGAAGCATCACACATGATCTCGAAAGGGAGAGACCAATCATGGCCGGTTAAAATTGGGGCAGTAGTTAATCTTTCCTTTAATAAATTAAATGCGTTTAAGCATTCTTGATCAAAGATAAATTCAATGTCTTTTGCCAACAGATTACAAAGAGGTTTACAAATTTTTGAAAAATCTTTTATAAATCTTCTATAAAAACCTGCATGCCCTAGAAAACTTGTAACACCTTTGACAGAAGTTGGGGGAGGTAATTGTGATATGACTTCAATTTTTGCCTTATCGAGTTCAATTCCTTTATTAGACACAACATGACCAAAGACAATTCCATGTTTAACCATGAAATGACTTTTCTCCCAACTTAGGGTCAAATTAGTTTGACAACATCTTTTTAAGAGTGATGTTAGATTTTCTAGGCAATGATCAAAAGAATTCCCAAATACTGAGAAATCATCCATGAATACTTTGACACATCTTTCAACTAAATCTGAAAATATAGAAATCATGCATCTTTGAAAAGTGGCTGGGGCATTACAAAGTCCAAAGGGCATTCTCCTAAATGCAAAGGTACCAAAAGGACATGTAAAGGTGGTTTTCTCTTGGTCGGTGCTCTTGCAAGCCACGGATTTGGTTGTAGCTTAAAAACCATCATGCAAGAAAACAATAATATTCATGACGGTAGTCTTTCAAGGATTTGATCAATAAATGGCAAGGAAAGTGGTCCTTCCCAGTTGCCGCATTTAATTTTCTCAAATCAATGCACATTCTATAACTTGGGTGATAGTTGAGGTAGGAACTAATTCATCCTTATCATTTTTAACTCTTGTAATTCTGATTTCTTAGGAACTACTGAGATGGACTAACCCATTTACTATCAGATATTGGGTAAATTATACCCGCATCGAGAAGCTTAAGGACTTCTTTTCTCACTGCTTCTTCCATTTGAGGGTTAAGTCTTCTTTGTCTTTCCCTAAAAGGTTTACTACCTTCTTCTAAATGTATTTTATGCATACACATAGACGGACAAATACCTTTTAAGTCTGCTAAGGACCATCCTATGGCTTCTCTATGTGTCCATAAAACTTTTAATAGGCTTGCTTCTTATTCTTCTTTTAAATCTGCAGCAATTATAATAAGCAAAGTTTTACCTTCCCCTAAAAATGCATATTTTAAGTGAGGTGGTAATGACTTTAATTCTTCTTCAGGAGGAGATTTAACTGACGAAATGAATTCAAAATTTTCAGGTTTTATTGTTTCTTCTTTAATCTCCTTAATGTTTTCTACTTTTTCATCCTCTACTTCTATTTCTTCAAAAAGTGATTTTAAAATTTCCACTTCTTCTTCATCATTATTTTCTTTTTCTTCTTTTTCTATTTTATCAGAACTAATTTCTGATTCTGATTCTTCCTTTTTATATTCATCTTTATTTTTAAGGGCTTCTAGCCTTTCTCTCTCTTTTCTTTCATCAGTCTCTCGAAGTTCTCTTTATAACTCATCAATGTAGACTTTTATGGGAGAGAAAGGTCTATCATCATAAACTACAAATACATCTTTCTCATAATCATCATCCTCACAATTTTCTTCAAAGGTTTGAGCTGTTAGTTTTTCGATTTCATCAATTGAGAAACATGCATTCATGTCACTCGGTCTATTCATAGCATCAAAAACTGAGATTTCTACAGTTTCACCTAGGACTGACATTGTGAGTTTACCATTCTTAACATTTATCATTGTATTGGCAGTGGCCATAAAAGGTCTGCCTAACAAGATAGGGACTTCATTATTCGTGAAAATTTTTCTTTCCATCTCTAGAACCACAAAATCAACCAGAATGATTAATTTATCAACCTGAACTAGGATGTCCTCTACTATACCCAAAGGATGTTTAACTGAACGGTCAGCTAATTGTAAAGACATATTAGTGGGTTTCAATTCTCCCAACCTCAATTGTTTTATAGACTGCAAAAGGCATCAAATTAATACTTGCTCCTAAATCTAGCATAGCCTTCATCTTTTTAGAGCTACCCAATGAGACTTGGATATTAAAGCTGTTTGGATATTTCAACTTAGGGGGAAGTTCGGGTTGTAAAATTGCACTTACGTTTTCAAAAACAATAATTTTTTCATTGTTTTCAAATTTGTGTTTCTTAGAGTGAAGATCTTTGAAAAACTTAGCATAGGCTGGAATATTTTTAATAACATTAAGCAAAGGAAGGTTAACATTCACTTTGGATAACATATTATAAATTTCCGAAAGTTTATCCATTCTGTTTTTCATAAGTCTTCTAGGGAACGGAATTGGAGGAACATATGGTGGTGATGCCACATAAAGTTCTTCTTCTTCTTGTTCATTATTTTCTTGTTCTACATCTTTTTGACTTTCTTTGTTTTGTGTTTCTTTTTATATTTCTTGATTATTTGATTGATTATTCTCATTTTTATCCTTTTCAACTTCTTTTTTCAGAATTATCTAATTTATCAGGTACATCAGAAGATTGAACAGGATCACTTACCTCTTCTCCAATTACTCTACCACTTCGCAGAGTAGTGATAGATTTTGCTTGTTCGGTTTGACTAGTGAACTTCCCTTCTTATCTTTTCTCATTCATAACTTTTGCAAGTTTCTCCCTTACAATTTCTAACTCTTCTAGCAAGTATTTGTTAAGGGCAACTTGTCCTTTGTTTGCTCCATCCGATTTTAAAACTTCTGCAATTCGCAATTGACATTGATTTGTGAATTGTTGAGGTTGTAACGGTTTATTTCCTCCCCATGAAAAATTAGGATGATTCCTCCAACTAGGATTATATGTGTTTGAGTAGGGATCATTCCTTTGTCTTTGAGGGTACATGTTCATGGCATTCACCTGTTCAGAATACATAGCATTAGATGGACAAAAATTAGTAGCATGAGAATATAATCCACACATGGCGCATGTTTCTTGAATTGGCCGATTTTCATATTGAGCTTGTGTATCAGGTTTGTCTTGAACTTGAAATAAATTTCTACTTTTACCTCTTGCCCTTTTTTGTTGAGAATTTGCACTTAACATCTCAAATAATTCCTCTAGTGCAACTGGTGTCATTCTATTAATAGAACCACCGGCCGCACTATCAACCATAGTTTGTAAAAGCCGGAGAAGAGCATGATAGAATTGAAGTACTAGCACATCTTGAGACAGATTATGATGAGGACACATAATAAGTAAGTTTTTAAATCTATCCCAAGCTTCATGGAATGTTTCACCTGGTTCATTTTGAAAGGACATGATTTGTTTTCTATATTCTGTAAGAGATGCATGTTTATAATATTTACTCATAAACAAATCATATAGTTGAGCCCAAGTGTAAACACTACTAGGTGTTAGATTCATAAACCATCTTTTCGCCAAATCTTTTAATGCATTTGGAAAGTATTTCCTCTTTACTTGGTCTTCAGTCAACCCTCCTAACGGAAAAGTACTCATCATATACTCA
Source organism: Codonopsis lanceolata (assembly GCA_013146195.2). Lineage (NCBI taxonomy): Eukaryota > Viridiplantae > Streptophyta > Magnoliopsida > Asterales > Campanulaceae > Codonopsis > Codonopsis lanceolata. Next base: position 3,015 of record JABEVN020004187.1, on the reverse strand, counting down.
TAATCTCTAAGGAAACTTACTGGATCTTCGGCTGGCATTCCATGAAACGAATGTATCATATTGAAATAATGACCTTTTAATTCGAAATTTCTTACTGCGTTTGGTAAGACTGGACATGATGTTACTACATTCAGTGTGGGTCGACTATAATCATTAATAGTTCTTTGATTTACTACTACTTCCATATTTCTTCTAGCAGGTTCTTCTTCTCTTTGATTCACTTTAACCAGATGAACCGGATTTTCAGGATTTAGATTATTATTGTCCATTGGGAGATCAACCAGAGGATCCTCTTGATTCAATTGTTCTTGATTATCAGGCTGGGTTGCTAGATTATCAAGATCTTCTTGATTCTTTCTAATATTATTTATATCTTGATTTAGTTCTACCAGTTTAGGATTCAAAGATCTACGACCGTGCATAAAATAAATAAAGCAATTAAAACAACTAACTAAAAACAAATAAAATCTTTTTGTATTTTTATTTTTATAAAAACTGAAATTAAAAATTACGCTACCAACAAACTAACTATGCAAACTATCTTGTCCCCGGCAACGGCGCAAAAAACTTGATCGATGTCTTATTTTAATTATTTCCTTGCAAGTGGACACGACTATTGTAGAATAGTATTGGGAAGCAAGGGTCGAACCACAGAGACAAGAAGATCACGAATAGCACGATTATCGATAGCAAATTATTAAATTAAGGGGGTTTTTATATTGATTTTAATCTAAACTAATTATTATTCAAGAGTTAACTAAATTAGCAGCAATCACAGTTTATGAAGATCTGATGGTGGAGGGAAATCTAGGATTAGGGTTTCACTTGTATCTCCTCTATAGCTTATTTTAATAAAGTATCATTCAATTACTTGGGTTCGTTCACAAAATATAGATATAGCCTGTCGAATTACCGTTCAATCTCCATCTCCAAATAATTCATCAATTCTATATCCTAGCACAAGAACATATGATCTAGCGTCATTTAGGTCATATATGGAACGACCTAACTTATCACTCGTGCATCGATAGGTTCAATTTATCATGATGGTGAGCGATTAATGCGACATATGCACATAGATCATGTAGTTATCCGCACTTCTAAGCCTTTATTATTCACGATTACATTCATTTGTTCAAAGTGAAATAATAGAGGGATTGATAATCACCACAATCAACAAGAATTGAATGAATAAAAATATAATTAAAGCATAGATTCAATACAAGTTACCTCCCAACTCCTAGATTAATGGTTGTTTAGTTCATCTTTGAAGATGAACAGCACATGGAGATGATAGAATACATGAATCGATCTTCAAAACTTGTAATTACAACAACTAATTATGTTATACACTCTAAATCCTAAGCTAGAACTATCAAAGACTACTTCTTGGACGTCCTTGAGCTTTGGCTACCATCCTTTATTTATACCATGGAGTTGTAGGGGGTTTAGGACTTTTAGTCTGGCTTGAAAACCCTCGAAAATCGTTTCTGACCACCTTGCGGTCGCAAGGGTCATTACACCTGCGTCGTGATGGTCTTCAATAATCCGGAGGGGCTTCATCTACGAACTTTTTGCCTACCTTGCGGAGGCAAGGTAAGAAGTACTAACGGCGCAAGGTGTCGACCTCACCTTTGCCATTTCTTCTTCAATTTACACTTTGGCCCCTTCTTGGAATTTTATGCAAAAAGCCTTATAAATCATAATAATTCACCTAAAACCCTGAAACTCATAAAAGAACTGAAAAACATGTATCAGTAGCCAAAAGCCTCGTGGAATCGCTCAATTTAAGTCATAAAAGTACCCGAAATTGACGTATAAAATACATTGATCAGCGACCCCAGATAGCGACCTAGAAGAAGGCCACTCTTCGGGGCAGGCGCGTCGATACTCATGGCGCTAAGCGGCCCTCGAATCCCCGAAGACCCACAGGGATCGGGAGGCTGAGGCTGGGCGAAGTGTATTCATCTTTGGGAGAATCGAGCGAGACCTCTAGCTAGGGTAATGACAAGCCGAGACTTCGAATGTATGAGGCGGCGGTGCCCTGAAAGGCTTGCCATCCATGTACAACCTGCCCGGTTCACTTTCGGGCTCGGTATGGCAAAGACTAGGAGAGGCGTACTTACCTAGACCAGCGGCAAAACCCACCTCGCACGTAAAAGAAAGGCTCGGCCCAAAAACCAGGGGTCACACATAGAAATCGAATGTACATACGCGTTTGCAATTCCCCGCCGAGGTAGAGGACCAGCCAGCACATAGCGGAAGGAGAGTCGCGGCCGAGCCTCGACCAGCCGAACACTTGCCGGACCCGCGCCTCTGCATGGCGAAAATCCTTAGGATCGAGCCACGTACCTCGGCCCAAGCCATCGCAACACCATCCCACGGTGGGCTCGGCCCCAGACAAGTCCATCCACGAGGCGAGATAAGGGCACAGATGGAGAAGGTCGAAGCGGACAAAGCGGCGGAGGCGATCACGAACAACCGAAGATAAGAAGGCCATTCGTAAAGCGTGTCAGGGGCGTAGTCGTTCCCTCAGCTCAAGATACCACACTTCGATGACTACGGCGGTACCACGGCGCCACTGGACCACATATCGGGACTTCGAGCTCAAAATGACTATCGCAACTAAGTTCGATGATATATGGTGCCTCGTTTTCTGCGGCACCCCCTTAAGAAGCAGAGCCAACAGGTCTGATGGGCTTCCTCAATCGATCGTTTGCTAGAAGGACTTTAGAACGCTTTCTTTCTGAACAAATTTCTTGACGGGGCCTCCCAGGCGAAGCAGGACCTATCGGAGTGTCAAACAAGAGCCGAGTCGGTGTTGTCCTACATGGAGAGGTTCAAAAGAAGCATCTCGAATCCACGGCATTCAGGGGCCTTCCGTCGGAATGTGTTTTAGACGAGGACTCAGGAAGAGAAGTTGCGGTCAGAGGCTGTGGAGACCTCGGGAATACAATCGGAGAATGTTCCTGGTCGCCTGAAATGAATGCTTTGTTGGATGGCGGGGCGGCCAGC
>JABEVN020004186.1:0-15136 GCA_013146195.2 Codonopsis lanceolata | reverse complement strand
TTCATATAAATCTAATGTCTTTTCTCGAATATATTTAAGAAAGTAAAACTATATTATTTTTTTAGTTTTGAATAAAGTTTTACCGACTTGATTGAGACATGCATTTTGTAATTTTGGAAAATACGACATTTGTAACTAAAGTATAATGGAGAGGCGAAATTTATAAGAAAATCAAAATATAAGACCAAATGAATAGAATTAAAAAATGTATGATCTAACTTTAAAATAGGTACAAGTCAAGGGATCAATTTATTATTTAATTATTCATGATATTTATTTGATTATGACAAATTTACTCTTTTGGCCTTAATTCATGGCAACTGATTTCTAATATTTATGGCAATTTTTTTCTAATCATTATTGTTTGGTATGATAAATTTATGTGTATTGTCCTTAACAAAAGACACAAATTCATCAAATGGTTCTTCATTTTTTTTATCTTCTTGACATTATGACACATTTTTTAAACTTATTTCTTTTATTTTATTCATGGATAATAACTAAGGATGCTACAAATTTGCTTAATATCTCGATACTCACCGACAATTCTATTATTATAGATACAATTTTTCATATAAAACTTATAATTCATTTCCCGAACATATTTAAGAAAGTAAAATCATATTATTTTTTAGTTTCGAATAAAGTTTTAGTGTCTCAACCGAGTAAGAGTATTTTTGTCATTTCAAAAAATATTAGGCGACATTTGTTACGATCCTGGTAGGTTGGTGAAATTGATAAGAAAATCAAAATACAAAACAAAATGAATAGAATTAAAAAATGTAGGACCTAACTTTAAAATAGGTACAAGTCAAGGGATCAAACTATTATTTAATTATTCATTGAATTAATTAGTCTATGACAAATTTACTCTTTTGGCATTAATTAATGGTGAGTGATTTATTAAGTTAAGGGGTAGGTTTGTCCATACATTAAGTTCTACGAGACAACCTAGACTTTTATATGTAGTTAGGGATTGTGACGAAATTGCATATATCTTTAAAAGTTTAAAGACAATTTCGCTCGAAACATAGCACAGTGGTAAAATGTAACAATTAATCAAAGTATAATGAAAAAATTAACCATTTTTCCCCGAAAAAGTTAATTTTTTATTTGATTTGATTCATTTTTTAATTCTTTAGTCTTTCCTTCAAAATAACTAATTTGCAAAACTCATCATTTATAAACACATCACCACACAACTTTGAATTTTACTTTTAACAAACTCAAATTCAATTTTTTGAATTTTCAAATATTCAAATTGAAACCAAAACCCATGTGGATATTTGAAAATATAATGATTTTGAAATTTCACAATGTTGTATTGTATCTAAACCACCACTGTCATCCTTACAATTGCCGCCACCACCACCCTTAAGACCACCATCCCTAAAGTCGTCAGTATTATTATCACCACTATCAAGAAATGCATTCACCCTCGTGTTGTTCAAATAGAGACATAATCTTTTTAGCTTCTGATTAGTTGAACTTTTTTTTAGAATGTCTCTCATTTCTTAGTTCCTATCCACTTTCGGTGTCAAATTACTAAGTAAGGAGATAATCTAATTAATTTTAGGATAGAATACTTGAAAGGATGTTGGTTTGTGGCAGTATCATCCAATAAAATGAGAGTTGCGGTAGAAGAAAAGAAAGTCGATAGCCAAGGGAGGGGAATTGAGAGATTCTCATACGTAACTACATCGAGTCCTATGAAGAGGAGCAAGAAAGTTAAGAGCAAAAGAGGTTTGAGGTTTGGAACGTAATTATATAGAGGAGTTAATTATTTGAACCCAGTTATTTGTGATTACTACACTTGGTCTTGTTTGTAATATCTTTAAGTTTGGGACCAATATGATAGTTTTTAAGGGTGCTTATAGTAGTCTGAAAATTTTTAAAAAATAAACTATAAATTTTAGTTTTTTTCTTCTAACAAAACGCACAGATTTATCAAATGATTCTTTTTTTTCCTTCATATTCTTGACATTATGACACATTTTCTTTTCCCATTTCTCTTATTTTATTCATGGGTAATAACGAAACATGCTACAAATTTACTTAATATCTTGATATTCACGAACAATTCCATTATTATAGATACATTGTTTCATATAAATCTAATTATGTCTTTTTCGAACATATTTAAGAAAATAAAACCATATTATTTTTTAGTTTCGAATAAAGTTTTAGTCTTCCAACTTAGTAAGGTTATTTTTGTCATTTTAGAAAATATTGGGCGGCATTTGTAACGATAATGATAGGAGGGGGAAACTGATAAGAAAATCAAAATACAAGACGAAATGAATATACTTAAAAAATGTAGGACTTAACTTTAAAATATTTACAAGTTAAGGGATCAAATTATTATTTAATTATTCATGGAATTAATTAGCCTATGACAAATTTACTCTTTTTGTCTTAATTAATGGTGAGTGATTTATTATATTTATTGCTTTTTTTTTTTCCAATCATTATTGTTTGGCATAGTAAATTTACGTGTATTGCCCTTAACAAAACAAATGGTTCTTCATTTTTTTCATCTTCTTGACATTATGACAAATTTTTTAAAACTCATTTCTCTTATTTTATTCATGGGTAATAACTAAATATGCTACAAATTTTCTTAATATCTCGATACTTACCAACAATTATATTATTATAGATACAATTTTTTTTATATAAATCTAATAATTTATTTCCCGAACATATTTAAAAAAGTAAAACCATATTATTTTTTAGTTTCGAATAAAGTTTTACTGACACGACTGAGTACGGGTGTTTTTGTCATTTTAAAAAATATTGGGTGACATTTGTAACGATAATGGTAATAGGGGGAAACTGATAAAAAATCAAAATATAAGACGAAATGAATAGAATTAAAAAAAGTAGGATCTATAAATGTCACGTTTCAACTTTGGATTTCACGTTTTGGCCTTAATTCATGGCAAGTGATTTATAATATTTATGACAATTATTTTCTAATCATTATTGTTTGGCATGATAAATTTATGTGTATTGTCTTTCACAAAAGGCACAAATTCATCAAATGGTTCTTCATTTTTTTCATCTTCTTGACATTATGACACATTTTCTTTACTTATTTCTCTTATCTTATTCATGGGTAATAACTAAACATGCTACAAATTTGCTTAATATCTCGATACTAACCGACAATTCTATTACTATAGATACAATTTTTCATATAAATCTTATAATGTCTTTCCCGAACATATTTAAGAAAGTAAAACTATATTAATATTTTAGTTTCGAATAAAGTTTTAGTGTCTCAATCGAGTAAGGGTATTTTTGTCATTTTCAAAAATATTGGGCGATATTTGTAACAATCCTGGTAGGTGTGGGGAATTGATAAGAAAATCAAAATACAAGACGAAATGAATATAATTTAAAAATGTAGGACCTAACTTTAAAATAGGTACAAGTCAAGGGATAAAACTATTATTTAATTATTCATTGAATTAATTAATCAATGACAAATTTACTCTTTTGGCCTTAATTAATAATGTGTGATTTATTAAGTTAAAGGGTATGTTTGTCCATACATTAAGTTGTAAGAGACAACCTATACTTTTATAAATAGTTAGATTAGATTAGATTAGATTAGATTAGATTAGATTAGATTAGAAGTTAGATTAGATTAGATTAGATTTACTTGTCAAAAAAAAGTTACAAGGCTTAGGGTGGGGTTGTTGGGTGCTGGTACTTTGGTGGAAGTTGGATCCGGGCTAAGCTTGAATTTTACGATATGTTGATTCTGATCAAAGGATCCCAATGGGATGCGGGTACTTGGACTCGGCTAATGGCAGTATATTTAACACTTTATATGTTATGTTTAAGGATAAATCATGGAATTATGGTATGATGTGGGAATCGGTGATGAATAGTAAAGGCTTTTGGGGGTTTATTTAAGAATGGTAGAGTTTGATAGCTTATTATTTGAATTTTTTTATAAACTTGACTGAAATGTGACCTATAAAGTTCATTTACAACTTGAAGGATCCGACACAGATCCATGCTCATGTTCATGCATATCATGTCCGATGAGGGTGTGGTGAGTGAAATGAAGAGATTAGTTACACCGCTTCTGTCCAAATTATTACCCTCTAAAATGGGTTTTCAGTGAGTTTTGTAGGATAAAGTTGATAGAGCCCATCAGCCCAAGGATCGAGCCACAAGACAAGGCCCAATTCAAGTCACCCAATGAAGATTGATGGAGTCCCAGTAGCTCGAGGACGATCAAAGAAGATTCATGAACCTATAGCAATTCTTGTGGCTGAAGCCAAATCTCAATTGCTAACATCGAGGCCCAAGACAAGAAGTTTGTGTGCATTTGTTGAAGCCTTTGGACCTAAACGGACACCTAACAGAACATGACGAACATTTAACGGAACTGTCGAGACATCGGGGAGGGGGGGGGGGAAATTGTCATTGATACAAAGTTGGACAGCGCTAAGGCGCTAGAAGAACAGCGCCCTAGCGCTGCCGATTACAGAAGTTCTGTCTACCTATTCCAAAAGTTCTGGGAGTTTGGTGGCAATTAAGGCCCATGCGGCATTTAAAAATTATTGTATTGGAGAAGGCATTACGATTCATTTGAATTTAATTCAATTTTCACATATTTGTGAGTTTTGAATTTCTTGTTAGGGAATTCTTGATTCAAGAACTTATCAAACTAGCTTGTTGAGCTGCAAGTTTATGGGCGTTCTAGTAGCTTTGGTTCCTTGTTAATTGCGAGTAGTGATTTTGCATGTATTAAGTTATTTTCTCAATCTACCTTATATTCCAGCGATTTGAACTAAGACATTTTTCTTCTTTCCTCTTTCAGAAAGAAATGGTTGACAAGATAAGAAAAGGTGAGTTCCTGTCCCTGAAGAACAAATTGCTCAAGAAACTGGTTTTTAGTTTCCAATACGTGCAAGTCTGTTTTATATCAAAAGAAAGTCTACAGTGTATTAGATTCATTAGCTATGCATATTGGCTACTGATGATGTCGCCTATTTTTCTTGTGGAAAGTGGGTTTGCCTAGTTCTGAAGCTGTTTGTAGTCTCAAGGAGGCAAGAGGAAGGATGCATGGGTCTCTTGTACAAGAATGTCTTTCTTGTGGGCCGGGTTGTGGTTTTGGTGCTTTCCTTTGAAACCAGGGGGATTTAAAAAAATGGCCAAGTTAAAGATGATTTGGTCATTTGTAGTCTCACTTAAAACAATACTTTTTTATGGTCTGATTTATTGATAAATCACTGGTTTATCGGTAAACCAGTAAAAATGTACCCCTCAGCATCTGAAATCACTGATTTATCACATGGTTGGCAGATAAACCAATTGTCAACCAAGTGGTTTACACTGATTTATTGATAAAACAATGTAAACCACTTGATCGACAACTGGTTTATCAATAAACCAGTGTAAACCACTTAGTCGACAACTGGTTTATCAGGTCGATCAGTGGTCGACTAAGTGATTTATGGTCAAAGACCATATATATTCATCAATCGAGTCAAATAACCATATTTGACTAATGCCACTTGAAACCGGATTCCCATGGGCTACGGGTTGTACGTCTACTACACTATTTTACAATCTGCAGGAACTTTATTGATGGTGTGACGGTGGTGGTTGAAGATGGCTTTCTTGGCGAATGATATAATGGCTCTTCTTACGTTGGGATTAAAAGTGATGAATTTTGGAAAGGTTTGGATTAACTTTGATCCTAAGAAGAAAAAATAAATAAAGTTGGGGTATCAAAAATGATATTAACCCTTTTTTTTATAAAAACATTGAAGAAATCCACACTAGCTAAGACATCTATTTTCTCACATTGGAGGTAAAACAGTACGAGAAATTGGATTTTGTATACGTAAGATACCCGCCTCTCAATAAAAAAACAAATGATAGGAAGATCACCATAAATTATAACTTCCTTCGTTTTCAAATTATCGTTCTTTTTGATCTGATACATCATTTAATAAAAAGTAATTAACAATATTATAAATATTGATGTAATATATTGTTTTTTTAATACCCTTGAACATGTGGCCATAATTAAAGAATGTAGAAAAATTAAGGGTAAAATAGTAAAAATGTTTTCCTAAAAATGAAAGTTTTGAAAGAGAACAATTGTTTTAGAAGGAACAAAAAAAATTAAAGTATGACAATTATTTAGAAACAGTGGGAGTAATAATTATATGAATAATTATTTATGTATTAGACAAAACTAATGTATACAGTGCATTCTTTAACAAACAAATTTTACCATCCCTAAAACTAGAGGTGTAAATCGGAACCACCGAACCACATAACCGAAACGAACCAAACTAAATCAGTTGGTTTGGTTCAGTTTTGAACGAAGATGGTTCGGTTTCGGTTTCAAAAATTGAAAAACCGTCCGGTTTAGTTCGGTTCACGGTGTTTGGTATCGAACCAAACCAACCTATATATTTTAATTTATTTATTATGATATATATATATTATATTACATTTGTTAACTATTTTGAACATTTGGATCATCTTATATGAATCATCTTATATTATTATGATATATATATATATATATATATATATATATATATATATATATTAATTATTAGAAACTATTATTTCTTCTATTATTTGTGTTTATTTTTAAATTTATATTTATATAAACCACAAAACAAAACAAAACAAAACAAAATTGAATCACTTACATCCCTACCCAAAAGATAGCCAGACATTATGATCGAGCTCTGACTTTCTATTCAAGTAGAGTGTTGAATCATTTTGCTTTGGTCTATTCGGATCTATTTTGAGCTTTTGATGTGTTTTATTTCCACTTGATATCTAATATCTTTCCGTGTACATAATCTGGAACTCACTCTTGATATTATCTTAATGTTAGATTTACAAAATTTAAGTTAGATGTGTTCAAAAATATCTGATATCCTCAAGGGGTGAATAATTCATTGTAAACAATAAATAAATATGCATTTAAATCATAAATAAATATATTTAAGAGATATATGTAATGTACGGTGTATTTTGTAAATATGCATTTAATGCGGATTTGGTCAAATTAATTTTAAGACTATCCTAATTTTGCATTTTAAGTACAATGAACACAATTAATCAGGTTGTAGCTGCTAATGACAAGTAAATATGATATATATATATATATATATATAAAATAGCGATTGCTAAGGTTAATTATTACTCTCTTAGACTCCGTCACAAGATTATTATTCTGTTTGACTTTATATGCGGATTAAGAAAAAACAATTGAATTGATGATTAATATTGGTTTGATGTGTACTTTCTTTCAAAACCCAGATGTGTATGTGACCCATAATTAAATTAAGATGGAAAAATAAGGATTAAGTGGTAAAAATGTTGTCCTAAAGAGGAAAGTTTCAAAAAAGACAATAATTATGATACGGAGGGATTATTTGTGTTTAGAGCTGTCAAAATGAATTGGCTGGGCGAGCCAACCACAACCCACTTCAATCCACCATTTGGCGGGGTGGGGTGGTCCAAAAACATGGTGGGCCTAAGAAATACCAACCCAACTCGCCTCTTTTAGGTGGTGGGGCGAATTAGCCCAATGGACCCAAGCCTTTTTGACAACTATAGGCGAGCCAACCCATAACCCACTTCAACCTGTCATTTGGCGAGGCGGGGCGGGCCAGCCCAAAAAAGTGGCGAACCTAAAAAATACAAACCCAACCCATCTCTTTTAGGTGACGGGGCGTGCTAGCCCAACGGGCCCAACCCATTTTGACTTCTCTATTTGTGTTTGACTAATGTAATTAAGATTTGTTGGCTTTAATTAACTCCCTATTTTGCAGACTTGCAGGTGTATAATTCATTCTCACTGCATTAATTCTTCATCCCTGTGACTGTGAGCCAGTTTTTCATCAACAAGACTAGACAACAACCATTCCAAAAAAGTGAGTTTCCTAAGTTTTTACTTAATTTTCATGTTTTATTTTTGACCATCGAGGCTTGAACTGCAGTTTGGTTTCTTGCTAATTCAATCTTTCTATAATTTATAAGCTTAAAATTTCTTGATAAGCAAACATTTGTTGACAATTTTTATAGCAAAACGAGTTTTAGCTCAACTGATATTGCTCACTTTTTCTAACGGAGAGGTCGGGCATTCAGGCATCTTCAGAGGTATCGTTGTTATTAAAACCTTATCCAAAGGCCTCATTTTCGTTGTTATTAAAACCTTATCCAAAGACCCCATTTAGTTATTTACTTATCTTAACGACCCCATTTAACTCCAAAGAAACCTTGGTAATTAACACCATTTGTTTGTACCTGCATATGTTTTCCCACACTCAAATTCATGCTCTTACCTGGACAATGCTACAAGATGAAGGATCCCATGTCGTGTCTAGACTCTAGAGGCAAATCCAATCTGCTCCAGTCTTAGTAGATGGACTACCTCGATTTTGCCCAATTTTTCATAGATTTTGCTTCTTCTTTTTTTAAATATAAATATAGGATTAATATTTTTGTAATTAAAATATAAATTGTGTTATTGGAGTAATTGTTAAATTACTACTTTCTCTGTCTTAATTAAAGAGGTGTATTCTGACATTTTGGTCAATTTAATCAATTTGCAGATGACTATTTAACCTAGTTTATTTTTGTTTAGAGAAAATAATAAACTATATGCTAAGCTTGATATACATTGTTGAGTCCCTCTTTAACAGTTTAAACTTTTAAATCATTTGGTAACTTAACATGGTATTACCTTGTTAATTGGACTAGTTTTTGAGTTCAAGCCGTCTCACTTGCATTTATTACCCGAAATATTATGAATGCATATGTTTTTTTTGACAAGTAACAATGTAGGTTTAATTTCACCAATAATCCATGTATTTTGTATTTTTCTATCAGTAGTCTCTGTATTGAGACTTTACACGGTTAGTCTAAGTACAACATTCTTGCACGCTTATGGTCTATGAGATAGATGTTGTAATTTTAAATGACACGTGTCGGTTTGTACAAAGATCCTTGAAGTAAATAAATAAATTTTTTTAATTTGAAGGGCTAACTATTAATTTTAATCTCTTTCTCTGTTTCTCTCTCTAGTATCATTTTACTCGCTACCGATCAAAATGTTGTGAATTTCTTTTTAGATAATCTAGCAATATAGTTTGATATTTATGTATCTATTTATGCATGTGTGTGCATTCAAAATGTCACATTCACACAGTGTACTCCTATAGTAGTTATTTAAGACAAAATCAAAGAAATAGAACAAATATTACATGTCATTAGAAACTTACTTTATTTGTAGATTATTTAAAAAGAAATATGTAGCACTTTGAATCATTTTGATTAGGCGAACGAGTAAGAAGTTATGCTAAAAAAAGGTCAAGGTAGCGAGTAAAATGACATCGGAGAGAGAGAGAGAGCAAGAATTATTGACTCTTGTTTTTTTAAAATAAGATGTTTGAGACTAAAGTTTTTTGTTTATTTTATTTTTTGGTTTGACATTTTGACCCTTAAAGAATTACTTAACTGATCAACTATCTAACGTCATCTACCTCAGGGGCCACCTACATGAAAAAATATCATACTTAGACCAATTATGTGTAGTGTCCAAGTTTTTGTGCTACTAACTGAAAAATACAAAGTATATGGACTACTGGTGAAGTTAACCTAGATAGTAAATGTGAATTTAGTAATTCTATACAAAAAGACCTAGATAGTAAATGTGAATTTAGTAATTCTATACAAAAAGGGACAATCTTAATGGGACAATCTTAATGGGACAATTATTTTTCAAAAAAGGGCCACTCAATTTGGGATATATGGAGTATAATTTACGTGTTTTAAATTTTGAAAATAATAATTAAATTCTAGTCATCAATCTAAAAAGTGGACAAAGTGTTAGGTTTTAGTTTATGGGTGGGGATAACCACACCTCAATTCCCTATTTGTACACCTCATTTATCTCTACACCATCACTTCTGTGACGATCCGACCTGGATCCCAATACGAGACACCAAGGTCGTGCCGTCAGAATACACAAATAGCAAGCAATGGGTAAGGCCATAACGGCGATACGCCAACGACTCAACAAATGCGGAAGCGAATAACTTAAATGGACCCGAACTAACAAGTTCCGAAACACAAAACAACCAAAGAGAGTAAATCTCTCGACCCAAAAATTTGACGCACGTGACGCAACATTGAGCACGTACTACAAACTCCCTATAACAAATTTATAAACAATATTTTAATCAAGTCATCGGCGACGTTACAGCCGGAACCCAACATTGAACTAAGTCTACAACTCTAGTCTATACACTCAACGGTTAAACATGCCGGAGTACAACAATCAACAATAATATTAATAACTTGAGGTGAATAAAATATGTAATTAAATAACATGGCTCGACTAACATTTGTCGGCTCACAAAAACCAAGTACTAATTAAACAATACAAGAACATGAACCAATCAAAACCAAAGTTATAAAAATCTAATGCACACTAGCGCCAGCGAGGGACTATGCCGGCATTATTACTATTTTTTTGATAATTTACATCAAATATCAAACATATTGAATACAAATTTAATTTTTTTATGTTTGTCATTTTATCAAACACTTGTCTATATTTGTAAAATGAACAAAAATATACAAACTTACCATTAATCTCAATTCTCAACAACCCCAAGGCAATAAACCAACCAAGTTTAGAACAAAAAACAAAATAAAGATTTTACTTCAGTTTGCCCCCCATTACCTCCCTCTCTGCCTCACCATTACCACTCCCCCTTCCTTTTCCGGTCACCGCATGCCATAAAATCAAAGCAACAAAAATAAATTAAGGTTGGCGAGGTTTGACGTAGATGCCGACTTGGTCGATTAGGCGGCGACTAAGAAAGTCGCGGCGGTGGAGAGAGGCCTAGCGCCTAGGCGGGGAGTTTTAGAACAATGATCAAAGCACAACTTTACTACCCATAGTGAAGTTTATATAACTTCACTTCCCAAACGTCCTTTCCAATAAACTAAGGCTACAAAAATAAATTAAAGTAGCAACCTTCACAAAAATTACACTTCTATCGTAGGCTCGGCGGTTTCCTTCGAATTACTAGCTCGACTCGAATCTAAGGAATACAAAGCAAACGAGTAAGTCATAATGACTTAGTAAGCTACTAAAGATGCAATGTCATGGCATGACATTATACACAAATAAAACATGTACATCTCATGTCATACTTATAATATGTCATGTCATGGTATGATTCTCAACATAAACCCACTTTTCATCCATAGCAACATAGAACATAATTCTTCATAATTCATCATAAATTAAATCATATCAAATAGATTATGATTCTAAATTCCAAAATGTGTAGTATTTTATTTCCACATCTTAACTTATCATCAAGCCACATAACCCAATCATATTATGAGTCTCATAGATCTTCATTTAACACAACTTATATAATAATTCATATATGAGAGACTACTGTTTCCATTCTAATCATACATAACATGTTATATTTTTAGTATAACATCATATCATGAAAATCATCATTTCATTAGCATGTTACATTTCTATTATAACATCTCATCAAGTAATCATCATCTCATGCAAATCTTATCATAACCATGTAGCACAACAATTCATATATGTGCTCGTAAAATAAACCACATAAGAGAGAGAGAAGATGATTTTCCTTTCCGTTTCCAGCGTGTAACTCCTGCGGAAACAAACGTGTCCTCGATAACCCTTTCGTGGCTTCGACGTCCCCGAAACAATCCCCGTTCGGGTTCCATAGCTATCAAAGTCATGTGTATTACTCTAACTAAGATCAGCTACTTCCCCATCGTGGCCATCGATGGAGGGGTGTGTGCAAACTTGGCGCGACGATCCATTACGATCACGAATTCCACAATTTGTGAAGACAATACATCGTCCCGCCAAAACTCAAACCAAAAACCGCCAGCTGGACTCAAACACAAGCACATGTAATATATACTCGCATGCTCATCCAAAGGAAAAAAGTACAACACACCGCACTATTCCAATCAAGTAGATATTTACTTTTAACTCACATAGTTATGCATTTATATGCTAACTAACACATAAATATTTTAGAGCGATAATATCAAGTCTCTAATACCCAAGTGTTCTTCATACACTTGAAAACGCTCGGAGGCTTGACCTCCATCAAAACTACCCCAAATTCCGTAGGATCTTAATATGTGATTCACTATATTCATATTAGTCCAATAATCGACTCCGTTGAGTCATTTCTACTCTTTTCAAATTTGAAGGGATAGAAGCTATTTGCATCATAGCCCTCCTATTATTCATTAGCTATTATTCATGGCTAAGTTCTTAAGGTTAGCAACATTGTGCAACCCCACAATCCATACTTTCCCAACAAAACCCAAGACATGGTTCATAGATCAACACTTAGTATTTAAAGTCAACCATCACATTTCAAGCATGTATCTCAAGATAACATTTAATCAAGCATGCCTTCATTCAAAATCTCAACTTATCTAAGCAAGATGTAAATTCATCTAGCATGTTCATAACCATCATGTAAATTCATCTAACATGTTCATAACCTTCAATTCATGAATCATAGTTGACCAACATACTCTTATATGCATAATAGTCAACTCAACCCAATAAAGTCAAACCTTACATTTTATTCATGTAATTCATAATAATAATTAATTATACATGCTCATAACCAAAATTCATGAATTAGATAGCAACATACTCTTATATGTATGAAAGTCAACTCCATTTTTAAAAGTCAAACGAAACATTCAAACATGTAATCTATTGTGAAAATTCATCTTTCATGCTCACAACTGAAATTAGAGGTTCAACAAGTATACTTCCAAACTCCCAAACATATATCCATGTATGATTCTAACAATTCATAATATCCAATAAAACCCAAAAATCATACATATCATCAATAACCCATTTACTTTATCAACATATAACCAAACCCTAGGTTTTTAGGGAATCATATATCCATCATACCCAAGTCCAAAATTACCAATTGAAACTTAATAACATGCTTCATTAAACATAGAAATCAACCTACTCATGCTTCTACCAAGTTCACTCACCAAAAATCAAAAAATCAAAATAAAATCACACACAACATACATGTGTACTCATTGACCTCAAATAGCAAGCATCTTTGTTTTCCTTAGGGTCAATGAGCACAAAATCAATGGAAGAGGGAGTCTAGTAGCTTACCTAGCTTGAGTGAAAACTCAAGAGAATCGAAATCCGAACGGTGAAGTCGTTCTACTCGTCGAATACGTCAAGAATCCGAAGTTTGGAGGCGATCTAACGGTCGGATCTCCATGGATTTGAGGAGGAAGAAGAAGCTAGGGCTTCAAAGCCCCCATGTCTCCCAACTCTTTCTCACTCTATACGGTTGATGAAGAAGGGAAGAAATGAAGAAATGGCTGAAATTCTACAAAGGATTAAGCCTTTATACTTCCACAACTAAAGGGGCACAAATGAGATTTCCATGGGTACAATTAGTGATTGTTAGTTGTAATTAACCCCTAATCAAACTTTAATTAACTCCCCAAACATGTTAGGACATCATTAGGACTAAGTATGGGTGTTAGGAAGGGTTTAGAGGGGGTTTAGTGAGGGTAGAATAGGAATTGCACTTCAAAACATCAAAACAGGGTACAATCCGTCGAAGCACCATGCGCTCACATGGTGCTCCTAGCATGCGACCGCTTCAAGGCATTTTATGCCCTTGGTGAGTTTCTGCAATCTTCATTCGCGTCCGGTCGTTCCCGCATGCAACCGCAAGCCTTAAAGCTTCGAAACGGCCAATAATTCAACCCTTAAAGTCCTCAAACACTTGGCTAAACCACACAAGTCTCAAATCACTTTCAAAATAGGTCTAAACTCCCATAAACAACACCCGAAACAACTCGGAGCGAAACCGACGCAAGTTACAACAACGCGCTAACGAAACGACGAATGAAACCACAAACCGACGAGCAACAACCCAAGATTATAAAAACTTCAAAATGCTATTAAATACGCCTGAATGCTCCTCAGATGATTAACAACAGATAGGAGAAATGAGCTCCCGAAGGACGAGACGATCACCCGGCTCAATCTCAAACTACGCGATAAGAAGAATTGCTATCCTCGAAGCGTCAAAACTTCACGAGACTTAAGGAATACATCCAAATAAAAGTCTAACACATCTAAACATGTTAATCAATCATCATGTAAAGATCTAGGACCAAATTGAGGTCAGGAACACAAAACGCAAGCGAACTCTCAATCGCGTCGCATTTTGACTATCGTCGGGTTACGACTTGTGACTTTAGCAAGTCAACAACTATATGGCATCTCTTAAAAGTATTTTGGTCTTAATGTGATCTCTCATACACATCTAGACTCTCTCACCAACCAAACAAGCGATCAACAAGGGAAGAAGTGCGAGCATTGCACGCAATTCAAGCTAACCGGGAATCGGGGTCTTACATCCTCTCCCCCTTAAAAAGAATTTGTCCCGAATTCTAAACCGTATCACTAACCAACGTTAGGCCATCGCCCAACAACAAATACCCAGACACAACTACGGTGTCTCACAATCCCGAGTGAACATTCGATGCTCAAAACCATAAACCTAGACTCAATCTCCGAGTCTACTATCACAATAACCAAACCAAGTAGTCGGAAATCACCCTACCAAAAATCTCACATTCACAAGTTCAAAATTTGTTCATAACCATAATACCAAACACTTAAGATTGAAAATAACTTGACTCATACCTGAGTCACAAAAGCACACATAAATTCCATTATTAATTAATTAACCATGTGAATTCCAAATATGTCACCAAAGCATATTCAAAGACATTATAATCACCGATCTCTCGAAACTATTTGCTTCGGAGCCACAACATGAAATATAAATACAAGAAACTCTAAATCATAAGAAGTAAAGATTGCCGATAGAGCAATTCGCAAACTCAAGGAAGAGTGTTCCACAACACACTTCTAAAACAAGTAAGTTAACATTCATGATCATGCAAGCCATACTCGCAATTTTCCAAATCATGGGCAAAGCACATAAGAGCATCGAATGAAAATTTATTCCATTTATTTCTC
>JABEVN020004185.1:0-15136 GCA_013146195.2 Codonopsis lanceolata | reverse complement strand
ATAGGATGTGTGTGTGTGTGAGAGAGAGAGAGAGAGAGAGAGAGAGATTAATTTTTTAGTAATGGGATTTCCATTGAGAAATGAAATTGAAAATAATAGGATGCAATGCAACATTCTTCATTACCGAATAATCCATGGTTGCATACTAATAATACTATGGTAAAAAGTACTAAAAATGTAGGAAAGCCGATTTTACGAGCATTTTCTCTAGTACAGATTCCTCCGATCCAACTCACCAAAGATTGACGAATAGCGATGTGAGAAAATAAAGCTTCGTCTTACAGATTAGGATCGTAAGACTATACCACCGAAGACATACTCATTAATTATAAGGTTTTACTTTGAAAATTAATTTTTTTTGTTTTGCTCTTGCAATACAACTATTTTGACGGATTGATGACCAAATTGAGTTGACTTGTTCCAAGGTGCACTTGGCTCAACAGAATTTTTCCCATAATCTCAAAGTAAAACCTTGGAGCTTCAACCACAAATTTATCTTGGAGTATGGGAAAATTTATCTTTTATTTTGAGAATATGGGAAAATTTCTGTTGGCCGAAGCTCCAAAGCGTAGGGGCCAGGGGGTCGTTAGCATTTGTGGCAGCATAAAACGACAAGAGGAGTAGGGTCAAAGAGTCAACTAGGCACCAGTCTGGCATTAGATGAGCCGCCATTGTCGAAGTATTTGTTGAAGATGACGAAGGACTTGTCCTTCAACCACCAATTTATCTTGGAGTACTACTCATTTGTAAACAATAATTCATATAATATACTTTCAACAAATTGGTACAGTTTAGACAAGTTCGAGAAAACTTTGAATATCATTTTTGGCTTTGTAATTTGAGTGCTTGTTTTTAGATTTTAATGTTTATTTTGTAATGATTGAAAAAATAAATAATGAGAAAGTTGTAACCAAAGATAGAAAGTCTATAAAACAACCAATTAAGCCAAGTTTGCTTTACTATAAGGTACTTTCTACGCTATACTATTTACATATATTTTATTTTTTAAAAAATTAAAAATTATGTGTATAATCTTTATAACGTTTTAATTTTATTCTACATGGTTGATATTAATATATTGATTATGCTTAAACATTACTTTAATCATGACCAACTCTAATGTTAGTTATATATATTTCATCTGTTTTAGGTGAAGAGTCCACTACACTAATTTGAGTTATTCCACTTAAGAATCAACATTCAAAAATCATGTCCGCTAACTATATAACATTTCAACATTACCCTCCATATTGATAGTAATACACTGTTATACTCAAGTATTATTATAATTATGACAAACTTTAATATTAATTATGTATTCCTTAATAATTAGACTTTTCAAATATGAACTTTTTAGGTGAAACGAAATGAGTATCCCCTAATTATTAGAAAACAATCAAAACATAGATTTTTTTGTTGAGAATGAGATGACTCGATTACACAAGCAACATGCCGAGTTCCCTCCGAGGGATTTTCGGGTTTTGAACAAAGGATTGTCAGGTTTTGGGACAAGGCGGTTGCTTGGTGATGAGGGCTAGGTGACCACTTAATCATGTTTTCTTCGGACAATGTTTCGGTATAATGCGCGGTCGCTTAGTGGCGTGGACTAAGCGACCGCTTAGTCCCGTTTTTGGTAATTTGGGCTTTGTCCGTTTTTTTTTCTTAGTTAAAGGGTTTTAAGGTTTCTATTGTATCCATATAAATAGTTATATTTCTAGAACATTTTTAAGGTTGACTCTAATAAAATTTCGACAGACCGTTGGCTTCAATCTGTTTCTCTTCTTTGTGATTGATCATATTATACTCTGTTAATTTGTTAGCAAGTCATCCATTGTACACAACAATTTTTGAGTTGAACAAAAAAGTAATGCTAGGGCCACTCTAATAGCACT
Organism: Codonopsis lanceolata; assembly: GCA_013146195.2. Taxonomy (NCBI): domain Eukaryota; kingdom Viridiplantae; phylum Streptophyta; class Magnoliopsida; order Asterales; family Campanulaceae; genus Codonopsis; species Codonopsis lanceolata. Next base: position 13,244 of record JABEVN020004185.1, on the reverse strand, counting down.
CAATTTTTGGTACCAAATGACGTGGCAGTTGACATGTAATAAGTGAGTCCCTATTCTTTACTAACTTACTACCTCAACCTTAGTTAAATTAACCTAACTAAAACTAATCAAAAGAAAAAAAGAAAAGAAGATAATTAAACACCGTATCCTTCCAAGTTCCAACCCTAAAACCCAGCGATTCTCCTCCGACGCCGGCAACATGGTTTGGTTCTCTCTCGGCCCAACTCTCTCTCTCAAGTTTTCTATCTCCATCGCAGGTGACATTTACCCCGAAATCACGCCCAAACTAACAAGATGAACGGTGACTCTTCTTCTTCTCCGACGCCAACAGCTACCATTGCCGACGACATCACATGGAGTGAATCTTCAGGTCTCTCTTTGAATTTGTATTCTGTTGATATTCGATTTTTAATTTACCCTTGGACACACTCGCACACAAAGTCTCTCTCTCTCTCTCTGTCTCTTTCACACACACACATGCAATGTACAGGATGCCCCTTGAGTAGGAACCATCTAATCCCGTTTTATCTTTATGATGATAAACTGATATCATATTTTGCTCTTATGAATGAAGGACCAAATAAGTCACTAGAATCCAAAAATCTTCTCAATTTATTTAATATCCTAGAAAAACTAAATTTCCAAACCAATCAGTTGTCCGGTGAATAACGTAATACAAACAGTACTTCAACCTCAAATCCAACTAGGTAATGATTTTCTTCGAGATGCAAGAAAGGATGGTGGTTCATTTTCTTGGATTCGTAATTTCTTTCAGAATGCAATTGATAGGGGTATTTGGAGCTTCTGTGTTTCATTCCTATGCTGGGTCTTATCCTTTCGGATCTGTGAATTGAAGAGTTTGGAATATTAGTCGGCCACACTTTTAATTTTTATTGATTTGTTGTATGGTTTTCTTTCTTGCTCTCAACTGCAGCTCTTTCCCCTGAATAGATACATTTGGAAAGCTAAACTCCCAAAAAAAGTTCACTTTTACTTGGTCCCTGGTTCATGAAAGAGCTCAACACTAATGATTGCAAGCAATGAAGGCAGTCTTATTGTGCTTTAAAGTCAGGCTGTGTGTGTTTTTGTAGGCAGGTTAGTGAATCTCATTTCAGTTTTACTCCATTGCAAGCTCTGTTGGCGCCTATAGGCCTTGTTTGTTGTTTGTAATGAGAGCTGGATTTGTTCTTCTTTAGTGAAAGGGTTACTCAGTATTGGAGTTGTTTTTGTTTTGATAAAGAGGCCAAGATTCTTAAGCAGTGTGGGCACTTCACAGTTCTTTGGTACATCTGGACTTGGAAGAAATTTCTTATATTCAATGAGCGATTGCTCTTTTTATTATTTGAGCTCGTGATTTTCTTAGTGTCTTAATGAATTAGGGGTCTTGGGGTTTTTAAAAGGGGTTGCTCTGATGAATCTTAACAGGCGGTTTGCTGTCCTTTCGAAAATTTTGTTAGTGTCCATACCTTACTCTGCTGAACAAGTAAATAAAGCTCATGAAAAATGGCCTCAACTTATATGATTACAGGAAAAGCTGAAATAACAATCACTAATAACTAGAAATAAAGACCTCAAAGACCAAAGTTGTGGATATTCCTTTCAGAAGAACAGACCATGTTAAGGTTTTCTTTAAAGTAAAGTCTGTTTATTTATATGCGTGCCTTTTTTTTATATTTTTACTCGTATTTTTAGTTTCTATACTAGTCCACTGTAATTATCAGTTATGTTTTATTTCTTCTAATAAATGTCGCTCTGTTTTCTACAACCCAACCACAAGATGGACAAGAAGCTTATGAAAGAGATGCTCAAGAAGAAGCTAAAAACGAAAATTTGATAGCCTAGAATGAGAAAATTGAAGAACCTAAAGTAGGGATGACTTTTGATAGCATTGAAAGCATAGTGGCCTTTTACTAAGATTATGCTAAGAAACTAGGTTTTAGCTAGTGTAAGTAAAAGATCATCGGCAAGAGGAGATGATGAAATTACTAGGTACTTCACAGTTGTGTGCTTCCGTGGAGGTATGTCGAAGAGCAAAGGAAAGAATGTTTTGAGGCCACACCCGATTACAAAAACGAAATGTCAAGCGAAGGTTAGGGCTGTGCTCTATGAAGATGGAAAGTGGCAATTGACTCTAGTTGTACTTGAGCACGACCATTCACTAAGTCCAGGGAAAACTCACTTGCATAGAAGGAACAGAAAAATAAAACCACATGTAAAAAGACAACTTCTGCTTCATGCTAATGCTGGGATAAAAGTGAATCAGGGTATAAATGCTTTAGCGGTTGAGGCTAATGGTCATGAAAATTTGACATTTCTAGAGAAGGATGCTCGAAACTTCATTGAAAAAGAAAGACGATTGAACCTTAGTTGCGGTGATGCAGAAGCTCTTCAAAACTACTTCATGAATGTTCAAGCAACATATTCTAATTTCTTTTTTGTGATTGATTTAGATGAGGAAAATCGTTTAAGGAATGTGTTTTGGGTAGATTGACGAGTGTCAAATCGTCAAAATTAATTCACCTACTTCCCTAATAACGAGTATAAGGTAAGTCGGGATCGTATCCACAGGGAACGTTGTACTTATTCCTTTTTAGAATTTTACTAAGTAAATAATGCATACGAATTTATATTTTTAATTAACTAAAAATAAACTAATTAACTAATTAACTGAAAATTAATGCTTTTAATTAAACTAACATATTAAAGCTTGACTTAATTCAATTAAATAAATTCCAGTCAATGAGCCAAATTTCATCTCGCATTTTACTTCTGATCATAGATGCAAAAATATCTTATTAAATTATAAATAAACCGGTTATAAGTGTCGACAAACGCCTAACACTCAATCTCGCCTTACTGTGTTGATAATTAAGAGACGCTCGTTAATTATCGTCTAACCGAATTACAACCTCCGAGACGCTCGTAAGATTTAATAACCCGGTTGCATTAAGAAGAGAGAGACCCGATTCAAAGTCATGCATATTGAAGCAATAACATGTAACTAAGATTATCCGTTCCCGTAATACGGTCCGATTATGCTTGTGATGCCTAAAAGGTGTATTACTCGCCACTTTGTTAAAACCGAGGACAATTACGGATCAACAGTGTTAACTAGCTATAGACTATTATGTTAATTAATATTCTGGCCACAAACATCAATTAAACACAATAATCTTGCAACGTGCTAAACGGAGAACGAATAAATATTTGTAATGAAACAATAGTTGATTCCATTAGATCTCACAGAAGTAGAATGTTGGAGACTTAATTGTTCATTGACTGAAACAAATAATTTAGCTACTAAACATAATTAAAATAACTTACAAAATACCAAGAATTAATTGTTCCAGCAGCTGTTGAACTTAAAGAAAGTGTACAAGTTTCTCTACACTTTTTCTCCTAGCAATTGTGAGTGACTTCTCTCTCATAAAATGATCGCTCAATTCTTGAGTCCTCCCAAAATCGCCCAAGATTCTAGTATAAATACCACTCATCTCTCCACTAAAGCCACTACTTGGTAGTTTTAAAACTACCAATAACTTCCTAAAACCACCCCAAACTTCCAAATCAGTTATTCCTTTAGTAAATAAATAAATTAGGAAGAAATAACAGCTTTCCTAACTGCCCAACAGATCTGCTGGAAAATTCTCCAGCAAGTGACAACAGCTTCAGCTCCGAAATTTGGACAACACATGCCCACGTGACACCACAGATTTCCATTTTCTTGCAATCCAGCATTTTTTTCTTAGTTTTCCTCTTTTGTCAGCTCCCTTCATACCTGCAATCATTAAGAAGCACAAAACAACCAAAAGTGTAATATTTACTCTATAATTAATCATAAAATCGGCTAATAATATCACACAATTGCGCCTATCAAAATTCCCCCACACCTAAACTATGCTTGTCCTCAAGCATCTTGAAACAAAACAGATATGCATGTCCCAATCTAGACAACTCATGAAAAAATGACATTACTCCAATGCATGTATTTCGATGTGCATTATCATATGGAAACTCAAAATTCAATCAAAGTGATGGGCATCTTAAAATGTTTCATCTAGATTAATCCACATACCTCCAAAAGTATCCTTCAACATTTATGTACACATGTCTCAACCATTCTCACGGTGACACTCATTCACTCAAGTGTTTAAACAAGGATGTGTATAATTAAGCACTCAACTCAACACAACAGAATGCAATTACCATAAACTTGCAAATAGATCAAATCTCCATCATCGAATATGAGTAAAATGCACCAATCAAAAGGTCTTTTAAAGGTTGTAACGGGGCTAGGGGTTAATAAGGTATGATATAGGGATATAAGGTGAATTAAAATGTCAAGGAAATGTAGAAATAACACATTACTCACAGCTCAATTATCACTGATTAATGTCCTCATGAAGCTCAAATCCTTGATCACAACACTTTTGCACAACTGAAAATAGATATTAAGATTTTTACTTCAATTCTGCTTCTTCGAACTTTTATTCTTCTTCTTCTTTTCTTTTTTTCTTTTTTTTTTTTTTTTACAAACTCTTAGCCCGCGCCACAACTTTTTATTCTCGCTGCTTTTACGCCCAATGATGAACTGCAGCTCTTATTTTGCATTCACTATTTAAGCAGAACCACATTCAATGCTTAACTCAAAATCAAATATCTCACGTTCTTGAACCAAACATGATATACTTCATCTAATGTCCAACTCACAAACTGAATTAAAACTATGGTTCACATGTAATTCCTACAATTCTTGACATTAGGTTAATCAAAACGAGAGTCAAACATGCAAAGGTTCGTTAAAATTTGGTTGAAAAGAAATGGGTAAGGCTCAAAAGGGTTAACTAAGGGATAATATTAAAGGGCATGATAGAAAAAAGATAGCCAAAAGTGGGCGATTCCTAAATGCCTTAATCATATTGGTGCATGAACTCATTGATGTGACCTCGAAATGTATACAAAAATGCAAGTTCTAGAATTAACATCCGCGTGCGAGAAACACTCAAAGAATAACCGAGAGCAAAAGTGAATGAAATGCTCCAAAATTGGCCCAAAAACTCACTTAGAAAGGCTAAGAGTCGACACATGCATACATAACAGTTGAAGAAATATTTTTTGAAAACATGTGAGTCAATCTAGAGTAGAAAATTTCAATATGCCCATCATGTATCAAAAATTTCTTGTTTCACAATGAGAATGCACATAAAAATACAAACATTCCAAAGAACATCATTTATCATATCGAAAAAAATAACCCAAAGACATGCAACCAAATTCCCCACACCAAGACAATACATTGTCCTCAATGTAAAAAGAAATTATCAAAACAGAAGGGCGTGAGAACTTCCCTAGCATGAAGACGAGAAGGAGAACCATGAGAGGGGTGGGCAGATGTTGACCGATGTCCTCTGACGGAATGTCGGAAGAGAAGAGGCATAACTAACCTTGCCTGAAGAAACCGAAGAGTCGCGGCGGGCATACGAGTCCGCGAAGAATGTGAAGAGGCGTAAGAGGAAGTAGAAATTTCGACGGGCTCGAGGATGCCGCCGATACTTGATGAGGAACAATGGCGAGAAGATTCGCTAGAACGACGCCGTGGTGCTATAAAGCGAGCAGGTGGTGCTTAGGAGCCATGGAAACAGATGGACGGCCACAACAATGGCAATTACTCGTGGAGAAGACGAAGGATTCGCACGATGTCGGAAAAAGGGGACTTTGGCGCTCAATTTCTTTGGAATTAAGAGAGTTAGGTCAAAAATCCCCAAATTAGAATTTGGGATTTCTATTTGAGCGGCCTAACGCCCACTATTCACCGCTTTTCCTTCTTTGTGACCTTGACACTTAACCCCTCAGAGTTAGTCCGCACGCCTTAAAGAAAATTTTTTGCTCTCGATCTCACCCAATTCACTCGCACTTTCTTCTGCATGTGCTCAAAACCCGCCATAAACCAAACTCAAAAGAAACATTAAAACAATGTAAAAATTAATTAAAACTAAGAAAATCTAGAAATTAAAATAACAATAAAATAAATAATAAAAAAACTTTGGGTTGCCTCCCAATTAGCGCCGCTTATTTAACGCCCTGTAGCTAGACCCAATGCCTACTCTTCCTACAACTCGGTCAAATTATTACCAATGATAATTGGCAATGGAGGAAGAATTTTTTCTCTTGAAAATGGTAATGAAAAAGAAGCAAAATCAAACCTGGGTGTTACCTCCAGTGTGGAATATAATGCCATAGTATTTCCTTGTACCTCCTCACGCCTTGAAAGGTACATTTGTCAAACATTTTACCCGCACTAATTCCAAATTTTCTCATCATTTTCCTTCTTTTGTAGTGAAAATTTTCCTAGAAAAGGTTGAAGAATGACAATTTTCTCGATTTTGTGCACCCAATTCTTCAAACTTCTTTCTTCGATTTAATCATGTTGCACACTTCCTTCATTGTTGTTGCTATAACGTAAATTTTCTTGTGCAATTTCTTCATTTTCTCGAGGATTATTTTCAACTTGAAAAGGTAATCTTTCTTGGTTTACCTCCATCTTGCTCATGGATACGGCTTAGTCGCGAAATTTGATTTTCAAGAGATTTTATTCTAGCCTTGGTTTCCTGTCTATCTTGTTGAATCGTGTCAGCCAAACTTTTGATTAAACTCTCAAGCGGAGTTCCTGAACTAGTAAAGGGCTGTGATGGTGGAGATGGTTGAAATGATGGCCGAATTTGTTGCTCCCTTGAAACCCTCCTACATCATTTACATGTTCATTCAAATCCTCTTGTAACATTGGACACATATCAGTTGGATGACCAACATTCACGCAGATTCCTCACGCCTTGACTTGCTGAACTTGTCCTGAGACAAATTTCTCCAAAACAGAAGTTAAAGTGTCTAATCTACGATCAATAGAAAACATTTACCTCATTAATCTTGCTCGGATCATACCGCCTTTGTCCCAAACTGTTGAGCATTTTCACCATAACATTACAATAAAATTCTTAAAAGGAAATAAATAACAAAACCGCTCTCCAAGAACGGCGAACGCCAAAATTTGACGAGTGTCAAATCGTCAAAATTAATTCACCTACTTCCCTAATAACGAGTATAAGGTAAGTCGGGATCGATCCATTGTGGAACGTTGTACTTATTCCTTTTTAGAATTTTACTAAGTAAATAATGCATACGAATTTATATTTTTAATTAACTAAAAATAAACTAATTAACTAATTAACTCGAAAATTAATGCTTTTAATTAAACTAATGATTAATGCTTGACTTAATTCAATTAAATAAATTCCACCAATGAGCCAAATTTCATCTCGCATTTTACTTCTCGATCATAGATGCAAAAATATCTTGTTAAATTACAAATAAACCGGTTATAAGTGTCGACAAACGCCTAACACTCAATCTCGCTCGCCTTCACTGTTGATAATCAAGAGACGCCGTTAATTATCGCCTAACCGATTACAACCTCCGAGACGCCGTAAGATTTAATAACCCGTTGCATTAAGAAGAGAGACCCGATTCAAAGTCATGCATATTGAAGCAATAACATGTAACTAAGATTATCCGTTCCCGTAATACGGTCCGATTATGCTTGTGATGCCTAAAAGGTGTATTACTCGCCACTTTGTTAAAACCGAGGACAATTACGGATCAACAGTGTTAACTAGCTATAGACTATTATGTTAATTAATATTCTGGCCACAAACATCAATTAAACACAATAATCTTGCAACGTGCTAAACGGAGAACGAATAAATATTTGTAATGAAACAAGAGTTGAAGAGTTCGGTGATGTCGTGACTTTTGACACGACATACCTGACAAATAGATATGACATGCCATTTGCTCCTGGGGGTAAATCATCATGGACAAATAACTTTACTTGGATGTGGTTTAATTTCGAGAGAAGATATAAAAACCTTTATATGGCTGTTCAAATCATGGCTTGCATCCATGTCTAATCATGTTCCAAGTGCCATAATCACCTATCAAGATCAAGTTATGTGCAATGCAATTGAGTATGTGTTTCCAAATGTTCGTCATAGATGGTGCTTGTGGCATATAATGAAAAAGCTCCCAGAAAAATTTGGGGGGCACAATAAATATGAAGCTATTAAGTATGCTCTCCAGAATACTGTTTATGATTCATTGTCTTGTATCAAGTTTGAAGCAAGTTGGAAGGAAATGATAGAGAAATATAAGCTTGAGAATAATGAGTGGTTGATTGGGTTATATGATGAGAGGCATCGATGGGTTCCTTGTTTTGTGAAAGATTGTTTTTGGGTAGGTATATATGTCTACCACACAATGGAGCGAGAGCATGAATTCTTTTTTTGATGGGTATGTCAACTCAAAAACCACCCTTAAACAATTTGTTGAGAAATATGAGCATGCTTTGAGGAGTAAAGTAAGGAAAGAAAAGGAAGAAGATTGTTGATTCTTATGTTAAATTTATATCTCGATCAAGACATTACTTTAGTTTTATACTTCGCTGGCTAATCGCCGCTAAGTCATCGATTAGCGTGGCAACCGTATAGAACTTTGCCTTGTATAGTTTTTGTAGGACCTTTTCAGAACACTCCAAGACCACTCCGCTTCACCGAAGACCGCTCAAAGCTTAAGATCTAGACCTCGTGGTTCACCGACCGCTTCTACGTGTCCTCTCCGATCAAAGCTAGCCGGATTAATTCAAACTTATTCTCATTTGATATTTGAATTGATCCAAGTCTTTTCTCGACATGTCAAGCTGCCGAAGCAACTCTTCCGAAAAGCAGAATACTTTTCGCCCCGAATGTGCTAAAGCAAGAAAGCTGCATCGGCCCCTTTTTCGCTTCATCTCGATCCGACACCAAATCGCCCACCTTTGAAGATCTCGTAAATGATTATCTCGCTCTAGTTATCTCGTGAAGACGAAATTCCTTGACCGATGCCCCCATGCATTTAATGTATTTATGAAAAGAGCTTCTGAAGTCTTCGCTTCTCCAACGGATCTTTGAAGCTGCACTCGCTTTAAATACCGCTATGAAGACCGGATCAAAAGAGTGACAACTGCATGTAATCAATCGAACACAAAAAGAATTGCTCAATCTACGTAACTCCAAGTCTTTCAAATCAATAAGCATTCAATAGATCCTCAACGATCTAGAAGTCCTCATCAACAACAAGAAGTCGCTTCTTCAACATTTATTGTTTTATTCTTTTCTGTTGTTTACTTCCATTAACTATACTCAGCATCTAATTAAATATTTTGTATTTACAGATATTTAATTCCCTAGACCCAAACACAAGTCAATATTTTGTACACGATCCATTAGGGATATTCTTTGTAATTGATCTAAGTGGAAAACATAGTGCACAATTTAAATCCAAGGTCGACCGCTTGAGGTGGACGTAGCACTCATTATAGTGTGAACCATCCCAAAATACTTGTGTTATTTCCTTCTCGTCTGCTTAATTATTGAACCGCTTCGCCATTGTTTACTTCATCCATTTCCAAACAGTAACTTAAGTAAAGAAAGGTCTACCTAAGAGTCCTTATCTGCACTCTGGAACAATTTTTCAAGGTCTTCCGCTACTTGATTCTTTTCATAGATTGCAAGTAACTTTCAAGGAACTTACTTTAAAAGTTTTAAAGTGTTAATAAGCTATTCAACCCCCCTTCTAGCTTATTATTGTGCTCATTGGGACCCACATTGGTATCGAGCCTTACTCTTCGAAAACAAGTTTTTCCAAGATTAAACTCTTGAGAGATACGACATAATGGCACAAACACACTATATGCTGCCTACATCTAATGCTAACCACGTCCCAATATTGGACGAAGGACATTTTGATGTATGGAAGGATAAAGTAATGAGATTCATGAACTCTATTGACAACAGATTATGGAAATGTGTCACCGCAGTCAACATGTACCAATGAAGGCAAATCTTCTAGCCTCCATCGCTGGAACCCCTGCAAGTTCCTAAAGAAGAATCGAATGGACGAGGACGATAGAAAGCTGGTTGAACTTGACAGCAAAGCAATTAACATAATCACCAGCTCTCTAGACACAAGCACATACCAGCAAGTGATTCGATGTACAACTGCGAAAGAGATGTGGGAAGCTCTTGTAGAATACTTGGAAGGAGACCAAGACACAAGAGACAACAATGTAAAATATACATACATCCAGCCAGCTTGATTCTTTCAAAAGGATCCTAAGGAAACCCCGAGACAAGCATACGATCGATTCAGTTGAGGTAATAAATAGTTGCTTTTCTCTTTGTAAAACGTATGACAAAAAGGAAATGAACATGAGGTTTCTAGGCTCTCTAGGTAGCTTATGGCATGTAAAGACCACGGCTATGAAAGAATCTAAGAACTTAAACGAGATGACTCTTCGTAGTCTCTACGCAAGTTTAAAGGTTTATGAACTTGAAGTTAATCAAGCTCTGAGCAAGACAAACAGCTTCGAACCGTGTCTCGCCACCATAGTCCAAGAAGAAATCATTGTTGAAAACAAACCAACTACTTCTTCCAAGAAAATGATTTTCTATCCGATGAACAATTTGCTATGTTTGTTAAACGCTTTCAAAAATTTGCAAAATATGGAAGGAAGAACACTCACCAACAACCTTTCAGAAGATTGGTGAAAGCTCATCCAAGGAAGAGCTTGTGTGTTATAACCGTAGGAAACTCCGGTCATTTTGCCTCAAAATGTCCTAAGCCAAAATTTGAAGCATACCGAAAACCCTCTTATAGAAAATTTCAAAACAAAAAGGTATGTTGGTGAAGACATAGAAGAAAACGTGTGCTACATGGTTTGAAACCGATCTCAGTAAGAGGAGGAAGAGGATTGTGAGCAAGCTAACATATGCTTAATAGCTCATGATTCATGTCCTACCTATGACTCTAAAATGAAGTTGTAGTTTCACCAAGTCCTTTGGACAAAAATGAAACCAAAGAAGGATAGCTTCAAGAAGGAAGAACTTCTCAAGGATAATCGGGATATGCTTGAAGAATTTAATTCCTTTAGAGTAGCCTATGTTAAACCGGCAAAGAATCGTGAGAAACTCACAAATGAGAAATCTTTGATGGCAACCAACAGATTCAAACTCTCAATAGTCCGTCGACAAGAGAGTATCAAACCGAAGGAAGAAAACAAATTTCTTCATGACAAAATTGACTGCCTAACCGAAAGCACATCAAAGGACTAGACCTAGAGAAAATTGCCTTTGAAAAGACAATTGACTCGAATAATTCCAAGGATGCATTTGAAGAAATCCTTACAAGCCAAAAATCTAGCAATGATAAACAGCATAGGATATTCGATATGTCTCTTCCGACAATCTCTTCACAAAGAGAAAGGAGAATCCTCCGAACCGCTAATGATATATCTTTCTAAAGTACATTTGGAAATTTAGGAAACAAGGTCTTGGTTACTCAAGTGTCCCTTATATTTACCCTAAAGCTCGTAAAGGAAAAGCCAAAATGAATTATTCAAATGAGAAATCCGAGAAGGTAATCTGGTGAGAGAAAGTGAAGTCTACCGCAAGAACGACTATGCCAAGGCAAAGCCGACCAGACCTAGACCTGCTAAACCTCTACCGGTAACTATCAAGTTTGTCTATGAAACAGTAAAGATAAAGCACTTTTGTTGAAGGTAAACTTAAAGGTATTCACCGAATCTCTCCGAAAAGGTTCTCAACGTAAAAGCTAAAGCTAAGTCTCGTTAGTAACCTACCTAGGAAGAGTCAAAGAAACCAATTAAGTCTACCGTCAACAAGCAAGCCGAACCGAAAATGAATGTCAAGAAAAGGAATGATCATAAGCACTCTTCGTGAAGCCGCTAACAATTCTCTACGGTCTTTCCATTTATGTCATTCTTGTCATCAAGCAGGCCATCCGGCACCGTAATGCCTCGCTAAGGTTCACTCCAAGATCCGAGAGACCTAGTTCTCTCAAGGTCAAGCAGGTATGGGTCTGTAAAGGTTGATAATCCTTAGGACCCAAATAAAGGGTACCTTGTTTTGCTTTAACTTGTACAGAATGCTTCATGGCTATAGAATCGAAATCAAAGACATCGGTATCTAGACAAGGGTCGCTTCAAGACACATGACTGGAACGTAAGTCTTCTTACGTATATAGCTGAAGCAAAAGGTCCCACGATTATTTTGAGACAATGCAAGAGGAAAGACAATTGGATATGGCTCAATTACTAGAGGAAGTCTCTCCATCAACAAAGTTTCTAGTAAGTGGTTTAAAGCACAATCTTCCGAGCATATCACATTTCAGCGACAAAGGACTTCTATGCCAATTCAATTCCAACCAAGGCCTCATCAAAGACAAGTGAATCGTGTTTACAATACCGACCGGCAATAGACAAGGAAACGCCTATGTCGTGGACTTAAATCTTCTAGGGAGATTCTCAAACCTCGTGGCCTAGTAGCCAACAATGTTCAGGACAACAATGCTATGGCACAAGCTGCCTGCCACCACCCTCAACTTCAAGCACCTCTCAAAGCTCTCCAAAAATGGGCTTGTCAAAGGTCTACCTTCGGTTTGCCGATCATGACGTAGTTGTAAAGCTTGTCAACTAGGAAAACTTTCAAGTCTTCCTTCAAAAGAAAGTTTGTTTTATCAACAAACGTACTCCTCTTCAACTCGCATATGGATCTCTTTGGACCTATTACTACCAAGATTTCGAGACAAGTACAATTTGTAGTAGTTGATGACTACTCTAGATTCACTTGGATTGAAACTATGACATCTAAAGATGAAACATATGATCTAGTCACTCGCACTCTTTTTAGAAGACTTCAAACTCAAAAGCTTGAAGACATTTGTGACATAAGATCGCAAACCACACCGAATTCAAAAACAATGGTGTAGAAAAGTACCGCGATGACCATGGATCGGCCACAACTTCTCTCGCCGCCAGCATTCTCAACAAAATGGTGTAGCCGAACCGGAAGAATGTAACATCGATTGAAGCGGCTAGAACAATGCCGCGTAAGCTAAACTTCCGGTATTTCTAGGCAGTTAGCAATACGCTTGCTTTACCCAAAATAGATCCTCGGTAAACAAGTTTCATAATAAAACTCCATATGAAATTTGGAGAGGAAGATCCCCTAAACATTGGATTTCTTAAAATCTTCTACCAGAATGTTTTATTCTTTACAATGGAAAGAGTATGAGGAAAATTTGATGCAAAATCGCATCGAAGGAATTTTTCCTTGGTATTCCAAACATTCAAAAGC
>JABEVN020004184.1:0-15143 GCA_013146195.2 Codonopsis lanceolata | reverse complement strand
TACCGATGCGATAACAACTCATGCATTGACCACGAACCCATCTGTTTTGAAAGCACCTTCTGATCTCTCATCCTTCTTGTTCACGAGAAAATGAAAGTTTTGAAGACTCTATTTCTTGAAACAGATTTTGGTGAATCTCCTTCTCAACCAACTCCGGAATTCTTAAGGGAAGAATCCACGAAGTGATCTTCCTCCATTATTGAAGCAAGAGATCATCCCATTTCTCAAATCATTGGTGATCTCAACTCGGGAGTTAAACGAGAAATAAGGTTCGAGAAGAAACTTTGTTTGCTTATGCATTTGTATCGGAACTTCGAACCAAAGAAGATTGATGAAGCTATCGAAGATCATAAGCGGATTGAAGCTATGCTGAAAGAGTTGAACGGTTTGAAAGATGTAAGGTGTGGAGCTTAGTTGAACCGGCGATCATCCGTCATCGGCACAAGTGGGTTTCGAAATAAAAGAGATGAAGATGGAAATGTCACGAGAAACAAAGCTAGATTGGTTGCTCGGGGCTACCGACGGGGAAGAAGGAATTGACTTTGATGAAACTTTGCTCTGTTGCTAGACTAGAAGCAATCAGAATCTTTCTAGCTTATGCCTCGTTCATGGACTTCAAAGTGTATCGGATGGATGTTAGAGTGCCTTTACGAATGGTGATCTTCAAGGCGTATCGTGGAGCGACCTCCGAGGATTTGTCATCTCGAGACAAAGCTGGATCACGTCTACCGCTCAGAAAGCTCTCACGGCTGAAGCAAGCTCCTAGAGCTTGGTATGAAACTCATCCAAGTTCTTAATTGAACAAGGATTCGTGAGAGGAAGAATCGACACTACTTTATTCATCCTCAAGCACAAGGCCATTCTCTTACAGTACAAATCTATGTGGGCGACATCATCTTTGGATCAACTAACCAAAGCTTGTGCAAAAGATTCGAGAAATGCGAAAGCAAGTTCGAGATGAGCATGATGGGTGAACTTACCTATTTTCTAGGATTGAATCAACGAGACTTGAGACGGAATCTTCATCGGCCAAACCAAATATCTGAAAGGAACTAATCAAGAAGTTTGGTCTTGATTCGACGAAGGATTTGAAACTCCAATGTCTACCGGCGCCATCTTGACAAAGATGAAAGGGAAAGCAAGAGAACATGACCAAGTACCGAGGAATCATAGGTTCACTTCTTTACCTTCTTTGCTAGTAGACGACATTATGTTTTTTGTTTGTGTTTGTGCTAGATTTGACGAGATCGAAGGAGTCACATTTGCTTCTTGCAAGCGTATCATCGATATGTTTCAAAAACAACAAATCTAGGCATCGGTATTCAAAATCCAACAACTTCAATCTAGTTGGATACTCGGATCACGATTATGCGACTTCAAAGTGGCGAAGAAGCACCGGTGGGACTTGTCAATTTCTTGAAGCAGACTTGTCTCATGGTCTTAAGAAACAAGGATCGATGGCAAACTCAACCACGAAGCGAGAATATATTCTTTGCGGCATTTGTTGCTCTCAAGCTATGGATGAAGCAACAACTAGTGGACTTCTGACATCAAGGCGGCGCCCAATCATGTGTGACAACACATCGGCTATCTCGGTCTCCAAAATCGATGATGCATTCAAAGACAAAGCACATTGATATTCGTTATCATTTTCTCAAAGATCATGTGGAAAAAGGTAACATCGATGCGGAATATGTTCCAAGCGAGCATCAATTAGCGAGACATTCTCCGCAAAACCCTTTGGATGCCACCGGTTTGCTTATTTAAGGAGAAATCTTGGTATGATTGATCCTAGTGCTTAAATTTAATATTTTGTTAATATTTCTTTCATCTTAGGTAGACCCATTGTTAGACTAATCGGAAGACGTAAATTCTCCTTCAGGAGACCTAAAGGTTAGTACTCTTACTTAGTCTCTTGTTTGCTAAAAGGGTTTCTAAAGCAATTAAGTGGGTCAAGGATAAAATTTTGGTACTTAGAAAATATCTTAAGTTCAGCTTTTCAAAAGCGATATTTTCGCTTTTAAATAGTCTTTGAACGAGTCATTTGCAAACTTTACAAAACCCTTTGAGCAGAAATCTTTCTCTCTCTCTCTCTCTCTCTCTCTCTCTCACAGTAACTACTACGCAAATTCAAGTTCTTCTTCTTGTTTCTTCTTCTCATCATCAACAATGAGCGCTTCTCTCTACTACACTGTAATTTTCTATGTCTTGTTCTACATTTCATTATCAACCTAAAATCTTTTGAAATTCAAGCGGTCATTTTAGAGTTTATGATTCGCCATTGTTGTTCTTACAAACTTGAATACTAACGATCGTTTTGTTTATTCATTGTTCATTCTTATGAAAACTTACATTTATGCATTTCTCGAGTGTGGTTTCTCTAAACATTCTAGGGTTTCAAGTTTTTGCTTGAAAATTTCAATTATTTTGAAAACTTTGAAATTCCTACTTGTTTAGATGTCTAGATGAAAAGCCTAATTTTTATTTTGTTTTCTTTCGGGCAAGAACTTCAAAATCAAAGCGCGGCGAGTGGGAAGGCTTTGACCACAAAATGTCATTCCTCCCAATTCGAATATCAACCTTCGGGATACCCCCATCTATCCGCCTCTCGCTGACATTATTGTCGCTTTGGACCCAGCTATACATTAGGGCATGTGCATTGACCTTCGATCAATCAACTCTATAGGCTGCCGGCGTCAAGCTTGCGAGGATATGGGCGCCTCACGGGATTACGCCCCTCTTACGCCTCAACGACAAAACTACGGTATCTTCTGGCGAGAAGAATTTTATCAAAGAATGGAGCTCATGAACCGGGCGCTCTTTGTGGGTGGATTCGAGGCCGTCCCATCTGTCACCGCTAAATCTATTTCCACCATCATCGGCGTGCATTACGGAGGAGCTCTTTCGGCAACCATGGTGAGGCTTTACATGCAGGGAAGCCATGAGGGGGAGACACTCTCAGGAGCCCTGAGGAAAATGCTCAGAAATTTGTTCCCTCTTGGCGTCTATTGCACCGGCCACCTTTTAGACAAGGGGCTCTATTCAAGAGTGGAGCACATGACATGTTCTTGGCCAAATCAACGACCCGGTCTTTGTATTTCTCTGACTACGTCTCAGCGGGGCTCATCATTTTCGGCGAGCTAGCGGTGGGTGGAGAAAGCTAAGAACAACCCCACTTGCAAGCGCCCGCCGTCGGTGATCAATGCCTTTTTGAGGGATGATGCAAACATCAACTCTTCTTTGAAAGAAGATGAGTTGTATCATCGGTGGCAAAAGAAGCAACTCACGGCCTCGTTTTTCGGTAAATACAGAATACGAGAACAAGCGCCGGATGCGAGAAGGTCTACCATGGGTCTCTCTTGACAAAGTGGCCAAGCTGCACCTATCTTGGTCACCGCTTCAATATGGAAGCACATGTAGCGGCAGCGGGACCTACAAAAGGCCTGCAAAATTTGACGATCAAGTGGCCATGGACCTCCATCTAAAGGCAGGCACGGTGATGAGCGAGCTTGCTAAGGTCCAAAATAGCGACCGAGGCGAAAGCGAAAACAAGGCGGAAGTGGCACCTCCACGACTTAAGAGGAAGCGAGGCCAAATGGATCGAAAGGAGATGAAGGAAGGCCGAGAAGAAGAAGGCACCGAGGCCAATCCGGCCATTCCTCTCCTCCGTCTACCCAGCTAAGCCATCCTCTCGGCCACCTACCCGATCCGACTGACCACCCTCACCATCTCACTGCCCCGTTCCCAGCCAAAGCGAAGAAACTTCGTAAAACCTTTGAAGACCGACCCTTGGCGATCCTCGACCTCTGCAGTAAGCGGATGAGTCTCTATTATTGTGAGGAAGAAAGGAGACTACCGGTTCCCGACCCTCACCACCCCGACCAACTACTACTATCTTGGCCGACACTCAGCTGTCAACCCTTCATCTATACCTTCTACAGGCCGACGACCAACTTAGGCGCCCCTTGAGCCTTACAGCGCTTCATCTATACCTATCAACCCTTCATCTATTCCTCTGAGTCATCTGCTCGGAGAATTCACTCAGGAGGAGTCTATCCCTCGGGAGGAGCCTCGAAAATCGGGAGGAGCCGGCCCAGGAATTGACTCCTCCTCCTCCTTCACCCTTTAACTACTCACGACCCATCCACACCTTCCTCGCCACCCAATCCCAACCAACTTCTTCAACCACACACGACCTTTAGACCTGCTGGCTTTGCCAAGTTCCTCTTGAACTTTCGTTGGTAGCGAATCTATTCACCCATCAACCTCCTCAACCTTCTCAACCTCCTCGACCTTCCCTTCAAAAACCAAAATTCCTCTTCTACCACGCTTTCTTTACGGTTCTCTACGAACCCATTCCCCGATCCTCCCACATCGGTGAAAATTCGACAACGATATGGGCTGGATTCCCCCCACGACCCTCCTCCGCCTTCCCCTATAACCATATCCTCTTCCACCAAAACCATACCAACCCGAGACTCATCCTCTTACGCCTCGAACTCCCCTATCAATGACCCATCGGGCACAGCGGACTACGCCTCTGCAGAGCACCATTCACATTGGCCAAGCATCTACTTCCCATCCGCCCGACCAATGATGAAGTTTTGTCTTGACTAGATGCCATCTACCAGCCGGTAGGCGAGCTCGCTGCATATCTACCGCTCTAGTAGCCGCTGCGGCAACCAAGGCCAGCGGCCAGGCGCCACTAATCTTCGACAATTTCAAGAGGATATGCGGACTCGTTTTGGGACGGATGCGACACGACTTCACCGATGTCAAGATCAACATCGGCTTCAGCGAGATGAAGGTTGCCGTATCATCGGCTCCATTTTCTCTGAGTTATTCCACGCCATCACTCTCCATCTCGGCCACGGTCGTACTCCCATTATAGAACTCAACAACCTCGCTCGCAACTACGCTCACGATGTAATGAATGCCAAGTGATCGTGATCGGCCATCACGGAGGAGAAGCAAATGAGGTCTATCAACGAGAATCTTGATGAAAGAAACGGCCGTCTTCGTGAAGAAGCGGACTACGTTCTCGTTCCACGGACCTCGGCGATGCGGATGGCGATTACCAACGAAGAATGGAAGAGCTAGAGCGAGAAAGAAGAGAAAAGGAGGCTGAAGACAAAGCGAAGGGAAAAGACCTTGGTAGCTTATGTATCTTTTCTTCCCTTTCCTTTGTATTTATCTTATTTTTGAAAACTCTGTTGAATGTAAACATCTTGTTTATAAATACTGAGATGATTACTTGCCTTTTCAAAAATAATATTGTTTAAATTCTTCTTTGCTTTATTGGTTAGTCTAATTAGAATTTAAACATTCGGTTTAAATTTATTTAAGCTGCTTGCTAATCTGTGTCTTTGTTCTTTGACTCTCTTATTCTTGTATGCACTTAGATTAGTCCCTTGCATTTGAGGTGTTATTACGTTTAATAGAGGCATGTCTACCGATTACTTAATATATAAAATTTCTCGAGACATGCTATAATCTATTAAATAGTTTGTTTTAAAACCCTCATTTGTAGTAATGATGACCAGATATAAATAGGAGGAGATTGTTGATTCTTATGTTAAATTTATATCGATCGGTACATTACATTAGTTTTATACTTGATGGCTAATCGGGCGTATCGATTAGCGTGGCAATGTGTATAGAACTTTGCCTTGTATAGTTTTTGTAGGACTTTTCGGGTTCAACGGAAGACTCCTTCTCGGCTTCACTTGGGAAGACACGCTTTCAGCTTAAAGATCGGTAGACCTCGTGTCGGTGATGCGCTTCTCGTGTCTCTCGGCAAAAATAGGCTGGATTAATTCAAACTTATTCCCACATATTATTTGAATTAATCCAAGTCATTCCACGACATGTCAAGCGCGAAAGTAACTTTCAGCGAGGAATACTTTTCGTCTGAGCGATGAAAGCGAAGCGGTGTCCCTACTTTACTGCTACATCTCTCGGATCGACACCAAATCGCCCACCTTTTGAAGATCTCGAAATGATTATACGCTCTAGATTACTGGGAAGGCGAAAATCCTTGTGACCCCATGCATTTAATGCATTTATGAATAAAGTTGTTGAAGTCTTCGTCCTCTCCAACGGATTCTTTTGAAATGCACTGCTATTAATCGCCATTGAAGGCTGGAACAAAGAGACAAGCATGCATGAGAATCAATCGAACACTTAAAGAATTGCTCGAATCTTCTCAACTCCAAGTCTTTCGGCTCGGTGCATTCAATAGATCCTTAACGGATCTAGAAGTCGTCGACAAAAGACAAGAAGGCGCTCATCAACATTTATTGCTTTATTCTTCTTGTTGTTAACTTCCATTAACTATATACGCACGCAATTAAATATCTTGTATTCTGAGATATTTAATTCCCTAGACAAACACAAGTCAATATTTTTGTACACGATCCATTAGGGATATTCTTTGTAATTGATCTAAGTGGAAAACATAGTGCACAATTTAAATCCAAGGTTATTTGCCTTGGTGGTGGGCGTAGCACTCATTATAGTGTGAACCATCCCAAAATACTTGTGTTATTTCCTCTTACGTCTATTACTTGAACTGCTTAGTTTCATTGTTTATATTATCCATTTCACAGAACTTAAGTAATCGTAAAAGGTCTAGGTAGTCCTTATCGGCATACCTGGAACAACTTTCTTGAAGGTCTTCCGCTACTTGATTCTTTTCATAGATTGCAAGTAACTTTCAAGGAACTTACTTAAAAGTTTTTAAAGTGTTAATAAGCTATTCAACCCCCCCCCCTTCTAGCTTATTATTGTGCTCATTGGGACCCACATTCTCAAAACTTCGCAATGGCCAACCGCCACGCGCACAACGACCTCAAACTCTAGGCCGTCCACCACTATCTCTCTTGGAGCCACTGGATTGTTGACTAGTACTCCCAGACCGACTAACTCTCATCCTTGGGCAATCTTTACGAACATGATTGCCGCCACAAGCAAAACATTTTCCTGATTTACCCCAACACCTATTCTCGGCGTGTCCTGTCCTCTTACAAAAGTTACATACCAACTCGTCACCTCGTCGTCTCCGTCTAGAGGTAAAAGTATCACTCCCAATAGTCTCTGAGGTTCTCTCCTGAGCATGATCCTCGATATCCATCTCCATCGCATATGCACGATCCACAGCCCCTTGGTAATCCGTAAGCTGTAATGGAATAAGCTGCCTACGATATTTTGTCCTCAGGCCTCTCACGAACCGCTCGGTCTTCCTAGTCTCATCTGGCACCAAGTAACTACAGTAATGAGCCAACTCCATAAACTTTGTTGAATACTGAGCCACGGTCATATCTCCTTGTTCTAACGCTAGGAATTCCATCTCTCTTCTTTCTCGAATTAATGTCGGAATAAACCGTATCGTAAACTCCATGACAAAGTTCTCCCACACTCGAGGCACTCCATGTTGTCTCCAGTGATCTCGTAATTCAAGCCACCATTGCTCAGCCACACCATCCAATCTAAACACCGCTAAGGTCACCATCTCTTCTGATGTACAACCCAAAACTACAAAGATCTTCTCCATGCTTTCCAGCCAATGTTTCGCCTTAGTAGCATCCGGCTCTCCATCAAAACTTTCTGGTTTCAACTTCAAGAACATCGCAAGAACAGTAGAATCGTCTTCCAATCCAAACATCCGTTGAGGAGTCACACGCGGATCATTAACATTCTCTCCTCTCTCGTTGCAACGAGTTGTATCCGAACGGGGTCTACTAGAACTAGCTCCTCGCCAAGTTCCTGACATAATACGCCTACAAAGAACACTCAGTGTTAATAACTCAACAATAAACCCAACCCAACTAGGCCAAGGAACCTATCCTGGCGAAATAGCTAACCTATAGCTTTGATACCAAGTGTAACTGCCCGACCCTGACTCCAATGCGAAATCCCAAGGTCGTGCCGCCAAGACAAGCTAAAAGACGGACAAGCACCTGCTAAGCATAATGGTACGAGTCAAAAGATGAGCTATCAAGCTCGAATAGGAAGGTAAAGCCATAACGGCAATACAGAACACCCAAAAAAAAAAAAAACTAAAATCTGCGGAAGCAGATCATAAGTGGAACCCAAGCCTTTAATCCTAAATAAAGGAACGCAAGGCTGAGAGACGACTATCTCTCGACAAATCTATGACTCGCGTGACGCAACATTGCGCACGGGCAACAAACCATCGGCAAACCTAAGGCCGGCGAATCAACAAAATACCAACCTGATAAACAACAACTCGACGGCTATAACATGCCGGAGGGACAAGCTAACTAAAAGAATAAGAGATTTAAATACTAGACAACTAAACCAATGTCTCTCGACTAAAGTTGTCGGAGATAGAAATAACAATGACAAAATACTAGAACACGCGAGCTAAACCTTGCTCGGGAAGACAACGGAATAAACTTCTAAATAAATACAACAGCCCGACCAAACAAGTCGGCTCCCAAAATAATACAAAATAAAATACTAACATAACTACCCAAGTAAAGTTTACATAACTTTACATCCGTATCTCACAAGATGATAAATACAATAATAATAATAATATTAACTCCAAGCTATTGCCCGAAAGACCACCTGCTATCCAACAAGCACCCGAAGCTGCAACGCGCACTAACGAGCTTACTGCAAAAACTAAGGAAAACAAACACACGAAATGAGTCATAATGACCCAGTAAGTTACTAAATGCAATTGTATGGCATAGCATGGCGTGGCATGGCATAATGCACAAGCAAGTATAAAATCATGGCATCTTAATAGCATACCAATAATAAACTTGTATTAAGTCACCAAGTAACATAAACTTCATAAACCACTTAGCACATTATCTTTCATATAAGTGCTTATAGTAAGCCACATAAGGGATAGAGAAGATACCGAAATAGTGCCGTTGTGTTGCTCCTGCAATACACAATGTTATACTGGTTCGTGACACGATGCACGTGATTGATACATCGACACGCTGAGTGGTTACGCCTCAAAAGACAGCCCCTTTCTCAGTCTCAATTAGCATAATCCATTCGCTCTATTGGTTACGAGATGGGCTAACTTCCCCACTGGGGCCAACAGTGGAGGGTGTGTGAGGTCCCAGGTACGGCGATCCATAGCGAATACGAATCTTACGATTCGTATAGGCGATGTATCGTCCTACCCTGACTTATAAAACCAATTCAAATATTGCCAGCTGGACTTATATGCAATGCACAAGTAGATATTTACTCGCATGCTCAAACAAGGATCAAGACCGACCATAGCGGACTTATCAAATCAAGTAGGACATAAAGCTCTACACACCAATTTAACAATGCACATATTTGCACATACTTAACAAATCCAACTAACTTATCAGTTTAGTCCAAGAACCACATATTGAGGTATTCATAACCCTCAAGTCACAACCCAATCAAACGTAGCATATGAGCTCAAGAAATCACAATATGAGGTCTACTATAGCCCTCTACTCGGGATTAAACCAAAGACTATTATTTAGTCTAAGAACAACCATTAATCAAGACTTAGTATTTAGTCTATTCATAAAAGCATAACAGACTCAACCATAGTCCCAACCGTCATATATATTCGACTTCGTCAAAGCCAATCTCAAGGGTACCAAACTAAGTCGTAGTCATATCCTCGCAAGTGCTTTCATGTGCACGCGACCAAATTCCCTAAAAGAGAACTCATTCAAATAATCATTTCTTAAGGTAATACGAGATCATAGGTTGGTCTCTAATGCTCCGTGCTCTAACGAGCACGCTCTAAATAAATCCCCAATAAGCCTTTATATCGTGGGTGTCACAAATGGTACACAATTCAAGATGCTCGGGTACTCACAATCAAAACCAACCCAACCCGAACATCGTAGGATTTCAACCTAAGGCTCACTAACATCTTATTGAACCTAAAATGACTCCATTGAGTCTTATTATCACATTTCCTTAAATACATATCTCATAAATCCCAAAATTAACACATCATTTAAATTCATAACAATTCTCCCAAAAATAATCCGGGCTTGTTTCCCAAGCCTAAAAATCCAAGAACTCATCATAATCATAATCAAACGAATCCCAAATGTCGTAGGACTTTCACTCGAGTTTATTAACACATTATTGGACTTATTACGACTCCGTTGAGTCTAAATACTAAGTTTCATTATTTACGCACTTCATCAATTTCAACATTAATACCCACTTTATTTAACAACAATTTCCCCAATAATTCGGGCTTGATTCTCAAGCCCTAAAATTCATAACAAAACCCAACATAAATCATAACCCATCCCATAAATCACATAATTTCCATTAAATGATCCTACTCATGATATATATTGAATTCACACATCCAAAGCCCCAATCATAGGCATATTTCCACAATAAACCCAAATAACATGTGGACATGATTTCTAGCATACTCATAACCCTAGAAACACAAGATGAAGAATAATCATATACTCCAATAATCATAGAAGTCATTCTACAAATGCTCCTAACAAGTTTATACTTCCAAAAATCCCCAAATTGGGCATACAAAGCATATCAAGTGTTCATTGCCCACAAATAGCATATAGGTTGTTTTCCTTAGGGCCAATGAACCAAAATCAAAAGGAAGTAACTTACCTAGCTTGAGTGAAAACTCAAGAGAATCAAAATCCGAAGCGGTGAAGTTGTTCCACCGTCATACGTCAAGAATCCGAAGTTTGGCGGCAATCGGACGGTTGGATCTTCGTGAGATCGGAGGAAGAAGAAGCTAGGGCTCAAAGTTTCAAGCCCCCAACTCTCACTCTCTCTATACGTCGATTTTAGAAGGAGAAATGAAGAGGTTTGGCTGAATTTGTGAAGAGGTTAGGCTATATATACTCCCCAGTAATGAGGGCAAAATAGGGAATTCCTTGGTACAATTAGTAGAGATTAGGATTAATCAATCACTAATCTAACCTTAATTAACTTCCACTACTGTTAGGACATGTTTAGGGCTAAGTATGAGAGGTTAGGAAGGGTTTAGAGGGGTTTAATGGGGTAGGATAGGTATTACACGTCAAAAATCGAACAGGGCAAAACAGAGAAAAATTCCGTAGGTGACTCCCGAACTTGATGCGGGCGCCTCACTCATGTCAGCGGGCGCTGGACCTCTGGACCTACTTATGTTCATTTTCAATGCTCTCGGCATTGTCCATGGTAGTGATCGAGAGTCGATGCGGCGCATGGTTCACCCTTGAACTTGGTCTAAACACGTCCTAAATGGTCCCAAACTCATGGGCAACCATTCTAAGGTCTAACCCAACTAAAAAAGTCGGAAACACACCGAACAACATCAGGAACAACTCGGAGCGAAACCGGGAGGAGGTGAAACAACGTGCAACCGGAACGACGAATGAACTCGCAATCGAACGAGCAATGAAAGGAGACTTTTAAGGCAAGTCTTGTGACGACCCGACCCGGATTCCGGAACGAAATCCCAACGTCGCATCGCTAGGACAAGGCACGAAGAGGACAAGCACTTATAAAAATCATAGTGCGAGTCGGACGGTCGAGCTAACAAGCTCGACTCAAGAACGAAGCCGTACTAAAATACGGGTTTACAAAATTCGGTATCTTGGAAATGATATGGAGCAGGAATCGAGCTATGAAGCTCGAAACCAAGGCCAAAGATACCAAGAGAGACATAAATTTCACGAAGGAAAGAAAAAACTCGTGCAACATTGCGAGCATTGGACAAACCATCGGCACTCAGTAGGCGTTTCAAGGACCAACGATAAAACACTTACCCACGGCTAAGGCATACCGGGGTTAACCAACAATAATAACAACTAGGATAGAGAAAAGCCCAAGGCTCTTGCGTGCAGGATACAAATGAGAATATAAACACCAAGGCTATGAGCAACGACACAACATGTCGGCCCAAGGAGAACCAAAACAAAACCCGGATATTCTACCCATTGTAAAGTCTAAATAACCTTACAATACAACGAACTCACAAGAATATAATATTATGAAATACAAGTCAAGGATGCTAGAAGAGATGGAAATCACAAGCTATTACTCGGAAACTTCGACTATTACAATCACGAACACACGAACTAAGCTCGAGCTATCGATCAAGCGTGATGCGCTGCGGTTCTGAAACATCGTCCTCAATCGACTCTGGCTGCAACTAGAAACAAAGTGCGGGGTGAGTCATAATGACCCAAAGATGCGTTACTACTAAACAATAAGACATAAATTGAATATTGCCGTAAAAGGAATTGATATCGTTCTACGGACGAAGACCCATTAAGTCGGGTTGTCTTGAATGAAAACCGGTCCTTTACGGACTACCAAGATGAATCGGGGTGAATTCCTGTTCACAAGCAGATCAAGCAGTCGGGAAGCAAGGCACAAGAATAATCATGATTATGGATGTATATCTATTCATAGGACATCCCAAGCCTCTCATAAAATAATTAAATAGAAGTATGCATATTTATAAATATACATATACCAAGTACCTCATAGGTTTATCAAGTGTGGTATGTAAATTCATTTATGCACCAAACAACTCATTCATGGGAGTTTATCATGTAAGGATATGCATATCTACCATTATGTACATATGCATGCAATCAGGAGGAAATCAAGTAGAAGTATGTATGTCTACGTATATCGTATCATACAATTCGAGCCTATTACGAAAGTCAAGCGATCAAGAGCGAGTATATATATAAGCATTTAGTTTACATATTCGGGATAGCACTTGGTTTTCACAAATGCTAGAAGAAATCCACATATAAGGGAATAGGATATAACTGGTACCGCCATGTAGCTCTGCAAGATAAAGCGTGCGAGGAACATCTTTGTTGCATGTGCGAGATGGTACATCGACCAGGGATAGTATTATTCAAAGCGCCCATAATGGTTACACAAGGTACTCTTCTCCAAAGTGATCAAGAATGGAGGGGTTTGCCCGTTTCTGGTTCGGCAACTCATCACTGTCACGAATCTCATGATTCGTAGCGGTAATAATTGTCAACCCGGGGAAGACAAGAGCAGACAGTATGCAGGCGAGACAAGCGAGACAAGGCAGGCAAGACAAGCAAGGCAGGCAAGACAAGGCGGGCAGGCAGGCAAGGCAAGGGCAAGGCGAGGCAAGGCGAGCAAGGCGAGGCAAGGCAGGTGCGGGGACAAGTCGAGGACAAAGACAGGACAAGACGAGCAAGGCAGGCAAGGCAGGCAAAACTTCAAAGGCAAAGACAATCGCGAGACACGTATGTCAATTTGGACTTATCGGGAAAACAAGTAATATTTACTTATTTAAGAAATCAAGCAAGGGCGAGCTCAGAGTAATAGCGGTCTCATTCAAGTCGGTGGGCATGTTATTCTTTTTGACTAGTAATTAGGCGTGTGCATGAATTCAATTAAGAATCTCGAAACTAGTATTCTAGTTAAGCAGTTTCAAGCGTTGTAGGGGTTTATCGTGGAGTCGGTATTGTTAAATGACTCACTAGCATCGACTCGTCGAGTCATTTCTATAATTCAGTCAAATAGAGTTTGAACACTATATGTATTCCAAGACTCCTTTCTAGGTTCTTGTTTAAGGCATGGTTAAGTTCTCGTTCCTTTTTGGAACCTTAGTTCAATTTTACTAAGTCAGGTATAAAAGTCGGAAACCTAAGTTGATTATTGTTCAACTAAGCTTAGATCAATTTTCAAGTTGCAATTCCATTTGTTAATAGAATTATAATTCAAATCACGTTGATACTCAATAAGATGATAATTATAAAGATAAGAGATACAATATGCTTAAAGATCATGCTCTCAAGTAACATAGGGGTTCATGCATTAATCACAAACAAACCTTATCAAGCTCATTTCCATAGAATCATAAGATGGATAATATTATAGATCCTCTCGAGGTTTCAAGAAACTAGAGATCAAGCATGCACATTTGAAGGAGCGAAGACTTAAGACAACCCAAGATTCATCAATTAATTATGTGATGGTACTTCATAAGTCCATCACCACGCACATGACTTGGATGACCATTCGGTCGACTAAAGACAACTTTAGATTCCCATCGTAGAGGTACTAGGGGTATACGATTCAAACATCCTTCCCAGGGAGAATTGTCACAGCAGTTCGGATTTTCCAAGGATGTTAACAAGGTTTCTAAGTAGAGTCACATAGTACATTCCTCACGCCTCTTGGGACCTCATTAAAGTCCACTAGTATTATTGGTTCTAGTTCATAATTGAACCCATTCAAACCAAATGCAATGGTTCGAGTTACGCATTCTCGACTCACACATAAACCATCCAAGAAATAGCGATAATCTCACTTAACCTCATTCAAGAGACTCAATTAGAGTCCTAAGCCAAAATCAATCTTATTACCAATTCGGTCTCACGGGCGATTCTCAAAGTTTCGCAATTGAGATTCAATGAACACAAGAAGATATAGGATTTTATCTAAGGTTCGAATAACAATTTTATAAATAAATTGACTTCATTTGGGTCTATCTACCAAGTTCCAAATTTCTATTCCAAGGTATAATTTCGGTATTCACAATGTATCGGGTTTCTAACCCAACAACAACCAATCTTAATTCATAAGAATTCCAAAATACACAATAACCCCATTTGGTTTCAACCTAACCAAAATCTATCGATATTCATGGAAACATATCATTTTGACATGTATAACAACAATAAATCACAAGGAACAAGATTCTATTAATCTATCATCAAGATACTTGTAGAGAGAAACTAGGGCTTAAGCAACGTACCTCAATCGGACCACAACTTCTAGGATGTGGAAAACAAACCGAGGAAAGACTCTACTCGGCGAGGCTTCGCGATGGCGGTCACGGCTCGACAATCCGATGGCGGAACTCAGGAATCGGCAATTCTTCCATGGGAGCTCCTTCTCCCTTCTCTCTCTAAACTCACGATTGAAGAAAAAATGAGGAGGAGGAGGAGGAAATTAGATTATAAAGGGTTAGGAAAGGCGATTCTACCCTTCCGGGTTGTGGACAAGGCAAAGGGAGGGTTTATGATGGGGTAGTATAGACTTTTCACGCCAAAATCAAAAGCAGGGGAAAGAAATCCGTGGCTGTTCGCAGTGAGCGGGCGCCTCACCATGCTCTGCGGCCG
>JABEVN020004183.1:0-15149 GCA_013146195.2 Codonopsis lanceolata | reverse complement strand
ATTTTGGAGGCTTGGAGAGGTGCTTGAAGTTGAGGTGGCAGAGGCGGCATGTGCCAACCAAAACTGTTGTCACGAGCGTTGTTAGCAACTAGGCAAAGGCTTGAGAATCTCCCTAGAAGATTTAAGTCCACGACATGAGCGTTTCCTTGTCTGGTCGATATTGTAGAGCGAGGATTCACGATCTTTGATGAGGCGGTTAGAGTTGAATTGGCATATTAATCCTTTGTCGCGAGGTATGATATGCTCGAGAAGATTATGCTTTCGACCCACTCACTAGGCGACTTTGTTGATGGAGAGACTTCCTCTAGTGATTGAGCCATATCAATTGTTTTCCTCTTGCATTGTCTCCGAAAATAACGGTGGGTCCTTTGGCCTGACTATATCGCTAGTAGACTTACGTTTCAAATCATGTGTCTTGAGCGACCGGCGTCAGTACCGGATGTCTTTGTTTTACGAATCTATAGCCATGAAGCATTCACGAAAAAGATTTAAAGAAACAAGGTCCCCTTTATTTTCTTTTTGGGTCCTAAGATTAGCAACCTTTTGGAACCCATACTGCTAACAGCAGAGAACTAGGTCTCTCAGTTTTGGAGTGAACCTTAGCAGGGAGTGCAGGGGCCGGATGGCCTAGGCAATTGTAAGAATAACATAAATGGAAATTCCATAGAGAACTGTCAGTGGCTTTAGCTGAAGAGTGATTATGATTATCCTTTTTCTTAACATTCATTCTTGGTTCAGCTTGCTTGTTGACGGTAGACTTAATTGGTTTCTTTTGAATCTTCCTAGGTAGGTTACCACCAGACTTAGCTTTGGCTTGTCTGTTGATTACCCTTTTAGGAGGATTCGGTAGAATACCTTTAAGTTTACTTTCAATAGGTACAGGTGTCTTGCCTGTTTCATAGACAAACTTGATAGTCACCGGTAGAGATTTGGTAGGTCTACCGCCAGCAGACTTTGCCTTAGCAGAGTTGTTGCCGGCAGACTTTAGTTTCTCTTCCGTTTCTTTCTCAGGTTTCTCATTTGAATCAGTAATCTTGGCTTTCCCTTTCTGAGCTTTAGGGTAAACATAAGGAACACTTGAATAACCAAGGCCTTGTTTCCCATTGTTTCCGAACGTCTGTTTAGAGAAAGAGATATCATTAGCAGTCTCGGAGGATTCACCTTTCTCTGTGACTGATGGGAATGTCATACTGGGCTTATCTGAATATCCTATGCCAGATTTATCTTTACTAGATTTTTGGCTTGAAAGGATTTCTTCAAAGGGATCCTTGGAGCTGTTCCAGGAGTCAATTGTCTTTTGCAAGGAAATTTTCTCTACGTTGAGTCCTTTGATGTGATCAGTTAGACATTCAATTTTGTCACAAAGGAATTTGTTTTCTCCTTTGAGCTTGATACTTTCTTGTTGACAGCTATTGAGAGTTTGAATCTCAGCTGCCATCAGAGATTTCTCAGCAGTAAGTTTTTCACAGTTCTTGGCAAGTTTTACATAGGCTACTCTAAAGGAGTTGAACTCTTCAAGCATATCTTGATTATCCTTGAGAAGTTCTTCCTTTCTGAAGCTGTCACTGTTGATCTCACTTTTATCCAAGGGACTAGGTGAGATTTCGACTTCATTTTCAGAGTCATAGGTGGGACCTGAATCATGAGCTATTAAGCATATGTTAGCTTGCTCACAATCATCCTCTTCCTCTTCCGAATCAGTCTCAAACCATGTAGCAACATGTTTGTCTTCTATGTCTTCTGCCAACATACCTTTTTGTTTTTGAAATTTTTTATAAGAGGGTTTTCGGTATGCTTCAAATTTTTGCTTTGGACATTTGGAGGCAAAATGACCAGGTTTTCTACAGTTGTAACACACAAGCTCTTCCTTAGATGAGCTTTCACCAGTCTTTCTAAAAGGCTGTTGGTGTGTGTTCTTCCTTCCATATTTAGCAAATTTTTTAAAACGTTTTACAAACATAGCAAATTGTTCATCTGAGAGAAAATCGTTTTCACTGAAGGAAGTGGAAGGTTTGTTTTCAACAGTGGTTTCTTCTTGGACTATGGCTGGCAAGGACACGGTTCTGAACTGTTTGTCCTACTCTAGAGCTTGATTTACTTCGAGCTCATAAACCTTCAAACTTGCGTAGAGATTACGGAGAGTCATCTCGTTTAAGTTTTTGGATTCTTTCATAGCAGTGGTCTTAACATGTCATAAGCTACCTAGAGAGCCTAGAAACCTCATGTTCATTTCCTTTTTGTCATAAGTTTTACCAAGAGAAAAGCAGCTATTAATTACCTCGCTGAAGCGATTGTATGCTTGTCTCAAAGTTTCCTTTTGATCCTTTTTGAAGGAGTCAAACTGCTGGATGTATGTGTATTTTCTGTTATCTCTTGTGTCTTGGTCTCCTTCCAAGTATTCCACAAGAGCTTCCCACATCTCTTTTGCATTTGTACATTGGATCACTTGTTGGTATGTGCTTGTGTCTAAAGAGCTAGTAATGATATTGATTGCTTCACTGTCAAGCTCTACCAGTTTTCTGTCGTTCTCTGTCCATTCTGATTCTTCTTTGGGAACTTCTGCAGGATTCCCAGCGATGGAGGCTAGAAGGTTGGCCTTCATTGGTACATGTTGTCCTGTAGTAACGCACTTCCATAATATGTTGTCAATAGAGTTCATAAAACGCATTACCTTATCCTTCCATACATCGAAATGGCCTTCGTCCAATATTGGGACGTGGTTCACATTAGATGTAGGCAGCATGTAGTGTGTTTGTGCCATTGGATCGAATCTCTCAAAAGTTTAATCTCGGAAAAACTTGTTTTCAAAGAGTAAGGCTCTGATACCAATTGCGGGTCCCAACGGGCACAATAATAAGCTAGAAGGGGGGGTTGAATAACTTATTATACACTTAAAAACTTTTAAGTAAGTTCTTTGAAAAGTACTTTCAATCTATTGAAGAAGATTGAAGTAGCGGAAGTCTTTCAAAGAAACTGGTTCAGGTCTGCCGATAAGGACTACCGGTAGACCTTAACAAGTTACTTAAGTTTGTTGTAAAGGGTAAAGATAAATACAGTAAGAAGCAGTTCAATAAGCAGACAAACAGTAAAGGAATTAACACAAGTATTTTGGGATGGTTCACACTATAAAGAGTGTTACGTCCACTACCAAGGCAGTCAACCTTGGATTTAAATAGTGCACTATGTTTTCCACTAGATCTATTACAAAGAATATTCCCAATGGATCATGTACAAAATATTGACTTGTGTTTGGGGATTAAGGAATTAAATATCTGTGTAAACAGGATATTTAATTCGTGCAGAAGGATAGCTATTGAATGAAAACAACAAGAAGTAAAACAATAAATGTTGATGCACAGCTTCTTGTTGTTGACGAGGACTTCTAGATCTGTTGAGGATCTCTTGAATGCACTAAGTAATAAGACTTAGAGTTGTTGTAGATTTTCAGAACAATTCGTCAAGTGTGTTTCTTCAGTCTTTAATGGCAGCATTTATAGCATGAGCATTCTGGAGATTCGTTGGAGAAGACGAAGACTTAACAGCTCTATTAGGTTGAATGCATTAAATGCATGGGGCTGTCAATCAAGAATTTCGTCTTCACGTATATCGGCAGGAATGAGTAGTCTTGAGATCTTCTGGAAGTTGGGCAATCTGGATGTCAGATCTGTGAGAGTTGTTGCAGACAGTAGGTGACAGTCTACTTTCCTGCTTTCACTATTCAGGCTGTGAAAAGTCTTCCTGTTTTTCAGAAAGCTACTTTCGGCGGGTCTGAGATGTCAGGGAATGTCTCAATTTAAATTCAAACTGATAAGGATAAATTTAAATTGATCCATTAAGAATTGCTTGATTGGACACGTCATGATTGACCGAGTGTGAAAAAGAGTTTGTTGTTTTGTATGTTGAAGCAGGTCTTCCGGTGAAGCTTTCGAAGAGGTCTTCCGTTGAACCTATTAAAGTCCTATAAAAGATATACTTGGCAAAGTTCTATACACAGTTGCCACGCTAATCGATATACAGCCCAATTAGCCACTAATGTATAAAACTAGTGTAATATATGAGCAGATATAAATCTAAATACAATAAGTATCAACAATCTCCTCCTATTTATATCTGGTCATCATTACTGATGTAATTACGCATTTTTAACGTATGAAAACATGTAAAGGACAATTATAACTTCTAAATTTTTATGTTATAATTAAAATTTTGGACACCGCTTAACCTTATTGTAAGTCCAGTAGGCAAGAAATAAGGCTAGAGGGGGGAGATTAGTCTTTTAAAACTTTAAGGGTTATTTTGAAAAACTTCAAAACTTGCAGCGGAAAAATGAAGTTTGTCAGTAGGTTAATGCTTTGTCATCCGCCTGATGAACTCAGTTACTCTTGGTCGACTTCGTCAGTTTAAGTAAGAAAAACAATTTTCAAGATCACAAGTATAAAGAATGAACTGAAGTACAATTTATAAAACAACTAAGTAAATGACTGATGAAACTAACTGACTAATGCTTAAGTAGATTGAAGCTGCTTAAGTGTTAGAACAATTATGAAAGCTGATAAGTAAATAATAAAGTATTTAAAGTGGTTCACAGTGTAAACTACCAAGTTGGTCAAACTTGGATTTTTTAAGTACACTAATATTATTAATAATCTAGAGTGATCACTAATGGATCTGTGTACAACAAAGACCGGTGTTTGGGAGTATGATTGAGAATCAATCACACTCGTGGGATAATCAAATGATTTCTCCATGAATGGGAAGAAGTGAGAAATAACAGTTCAATGATTGTCTAAGGCAATAACTAGACAAGAATAATAATATATGACTATTTAGTTAATGTTTAAGGCTGGAGCACTTCAAGTGAGAAATTCTTTAAAAGAATATTGAATACTTTAGTTGTCTCCAATACACGCTTCAAATTTTATATAGAATTTATGAGTTCCAGCCCGTTTATAAATGATTTTGAAATTTGAATGAGCCAATAATGGAGAATGGAAATCTCTCATACAATATCTCAGGGATATTGTCTATGAGAGAGAGAGAAATATCTATCATAACGCAAATAGGGAAAGTGTTAGTATAAAGTATGTTGGTTCTTAAAAAGGTAATAAATTAACTCTTTCAAGCATACGCGTTTCTTAAAGAAATCAGCTTATACGTCTAAATTATATGGAAAGATTAAGCTTGCGTAGCATAGAAACTTAAGTTCTACTGAATTTTTAAGCTTAACGGTTTAAGTAAATCATGCATAGTTCAACACTTATTTCTGGATCCGCCACTGGGTACCATGATTGGATAGAATAGCTCTGGGAAGTCCAAAGCAACACCAAATGTGGTCGTGGACAAAGCTGATCGCATTATCCTTAGTGATGTTAGTTAACGACTTTGCTTCAATCCATTATGTAAAGTAAACAATGGCCACTATGACATATTTGGAGCTTGATCGGGCGAGGGGGAAAGGTTCAATCATATCTATTCCCCACATGTCAAATGGCTAGGCTGCTCATATTGGAGTCTGCTCGGTAGAGGGTAACCTTGGGATATTTGCAAATTGTTGACATTTGTCACATTTCTGGACGTATGTAGCTGTATGTGTTCTTAGGGTAATCCAGTAATCCGCACACATGACTTTTAATGCTAGAGTTCTGAATCCTGGATGGCCTCCACAAGATCTTTCATGAACTTCCTCGAGCAATGTCTGAGTCATTTATGGTCGCACGCAATGAAGCATAGACCTAACCTTTGATTGTTTGTAAAGAACTCCTCCGACCACCGAGTATCGGCATACTTAGTTGTGCACAATTCTCGCTTTCACTTTGTTTATGGGTAGGATTCCTTGTTCGATGAAATCTTTGTAATCATCGACCCAACATCTACTCGTTGACTCAATGTCTATCATTACCTCTCTTTCGATGGAGGGCTTTTCCAGATGATCGATTATTACTGATGGATTCAAAATTCAAATTTCATCTTCAACCATTTTAGACAAGTAGTCTGCCCGCATGTTGTATGTTCGGTCAATCCTCACTATCTCCCAAATTTTGAAGTTTTTCAAAATTTCCTTGACCAGCTCGCAGTATCTAACCAAAGTGGGATTATGCACCGTGTACTCCCCTTGTACTTGGTTAACAACTAGTAGGGAATCTTAGAACACCATAAGAGAGTCGATGTCCATATCTAAAGCGAGCTCAAAGCCGGTGATCATGGCTTCGTATTCGACCTGATTGTTAGATGCTAGGAATTTGAAAAGAAGAGTCATTTTGAATTCATCAGTCTGGTCGGGAGTGACGAGCAAGATGCCCACTCCACTCTTAGATTTACTCGTTGTCCCGTCAACAAATAATTCCCAATATTGAGTTCGTTTGATCTTGTAAACTGGCTCTCGTTCATATAAAATCTTCTGGCTAGGAGATGTGCTTTCTTCTTACTTAGAAAAGCTTGTCTCCACCAAAAAATCTACCAACAATTATGCTTTAATAGCCCGTCTTGGCTCGTAATCGAAATGGAACTCGGTCAACTCGATTGACCATTAGAGCAGCCTGCCTGGTGAGTCGGGTTTATGTAATTTTTTCTTAACAGGGAGTCTGTTATACAAATACTATGTGTGCAGGAAAATATACTCGTAATTTTTGAGCAATAATGACAAAGGAGTACACCAATTTTTCTACATTGAAATAATGTTCCTCAACGGGATTGGGGGCCTTTGATACATAGTACACAGGATTTTGGACGCTAGACTCCTCCCTAACCAAAATAGTGGCCACAGCCTGGTATGTGGCCGTTACGTACAAATATAGGTTCTCTCTTGTTTTGGGGTTGCTCATTAGTGGTGGTTCGTCGAGGTACTCCTTGAGCTGTTGGAAAGCTTGAGCGCACTCCTCAGTCCATTCGAAATTGTTGTTGTTGCGCATAATTTTGAAGAAAGGTAAGCATCTTTCGGCTTATCGGGAGATGAAACAATAAAGGGCGATGATCCTGCCATTCATCTGTTGTATCTCTTTGATGCATGTCGGTTGTTTTATGTCGAGCAAGGCTTAAATTTTTTTAGGATTAGCCTTTATGCCACTTTGGTTGACCATGAGGCCTAGAAACTTGTCAGCTCGGACACCAAACACACATTTGCCCGGGATCAATTTCATGTTGTGTTTGCACAAGTTGGTGAATGTCTCATCCAAGTCCTTGGTGTGGTCGCGACCCTTGGTTTTGATAACCATTTCATCGATGTATGATTCCATGTTCCGGCCAAGTTATTGACATAAGACCTTGTTGAGCATACGTTGATAGGTGGCTCCAGCATTCTTTAGCCTGAAGGACATCATTTTGTAGCAGTGGAGGCCTCCTCCTGCTTTGAACGTTGTGAAAACCTTATCATGTTCGTTCATCTTCACCTGGTGGTATATCCCAAACAACATTTCAAACCCGGCAATTGCATCGGCTAGCCTGTCAATGCAGGGAAGTGGATAGCTATCCTTCGGGCAGGCTTTATTGAGATCAGTGAAATCAACGCACATTCGTCATTTGTCGTTGGTCTTTTGCATCATTACGACATTTACGAGCCACGAAGGATAGTAGATTTCTTCAATGATGTCTACTTTGAGCAGTTTCTCCACTTCCTCCTTGATTGCATTGCTTTTTTCAGGAGAGAACTGTTGAGGACGCTACTATACAGGTGTGAAAGTTAGATCCATACTTAGGCGATGAAGGGCCACCTCTTCGCTGACCCCTTTCATGTCTTCCATAGTCCATAGTTCAGGCAAATACATCAATGCTTCTTTTTTAGTTGCTCGATTAGGCATACTGGCTCTTCGGGTGTCATTGCAGTCCCCATCTTTATTTGATATTTGGGATGGACATGATTTATTACTATCTTTTTGAGCTCGTCTTTATCTCAGAATTTTGGTTCCTTTTGAACCAGTAGAGTGTCCAGCTCAATCTTCTGATCGGGGGTTGTCCCCGACACCATAACTGATGCACCCACATGAGCTGTTGGTGGGGAGGACTCCAGTCCATCTGCATCCATGTCCTTTGCCTGCGAAGGCTCTCTAGTGGTCATGACCCCTATCACCATGGGGCCCATCGTCTGGTAACATTTCTCCTTCTCGGAGATAGTTATTTCCTCATTGGGAGTAGAAAATTTAATTTTTTACTTCTTTTTCTATATATCACAGACATACTCCCACATACCTGGGGTCAGATATTAACCACGCCAATACTATTGGTCGTGTAGATTTTTGCCCGCTGATGAGGAATGAAGGTAATCATCTGGAATCGGGCCATGGATGGGATTCCCAAAATAGTGTTGTACAAGGATTTGAGGTCGATAATGAGGAAGGTAATGACCTCCATTCTCGTTTGTTCGCCTCCCCGGTCAGGACCTCTAGGTCCATAATACCCTTCAACCCTACTCGGTGATTTGTGAACCCGGTAAGGCTTTAGGTGAGCATTTATGAGGCCCATCTCACAAAAACAAGAATAGTAAAACACATCCCAACAGGCCCCGATATCGACCAAACCCCTGTGCACTTGTCAGCTCGTTACGTGTGAACTGGATTGTCTGCTCGCCAGATCTTATAACTGGCGGTGAGCTAACCATTTTGGTAAGCGAGTAGATATGCTTACTGAGCTGAGTGAAGGTGAGCTCTTCTTCGACTCAATGGTCGATGACCGACTCAAGGGTCGATTATGAGTTGGTTAATCACCCTCAATGAGTAATTAAATGATCAATTAATTGACTATGAGTCGATCGCCAACACTCAAGGTCGATTATGAGTCGGTTAATCGACTCAGTGAGTTGATTAACCGACTCATAATTGACCCTTGTGTGATGGCGAGATCAACCCATGATTCGATTAACCGACTCAATAGTCGATGAACAAATTCAATAGTCCACTGATTCATTGCGAGAGATGAACCTATGGTTTCAACCTAATATTTGAATATGAGAAAGAGAAACATAAAAAGATAGAGAGTTGAGAGAGACGAACCTTCAACGATGGTTTAAGGCGGACACCAATGGCAGAGGAAGACGGAAGAACTGGTGGCGGAAGAGAGAGAAAGGGAGGAGGGAAAATGCACAGATGAGTGAGACTAAGAGAGGACGCGGATAGTAAGTCTGTGAGGGAGAGAGAGAAATTAGTCAAAGGCAATAAAAGATAAAACCATGGGGCCAGGCTAGTCACACACCAACATCTTCTCTCTACACCCTAATTCTATCTACACCCCACATATTTAACCAATTTTTATACTTTACTCTTTACCCCCTACCCTAACTTCCTATTTTACCCATCATTTAATTTTCCTATCTAACTCATCCTACTCTATCTACACCCCATACTTATATTACAAACCAACCTCCACCCAACGCCCCAACACCTCAACACACTACGTACGCTAGGTCACACAGTCAGGGAGACAGATGGGAAGAAGAAACCACCCACAATGTCTTTTTCAAATCGAAATATTATCTCTCACTCAAACCGAGGTATTCTCTCTTACTCTATCTCGAACTCTTTACTGTATAATATAGGTTGGTTCAAAGAAATTGGATGAAAATGGTTAAAGTGGGTGGAAATTCGAAAACGCCATGTGCAGCCCTGGTTCAACGCACACAAAGTTGTGCGTGCGGTTAATAAATGCTGCACATTTCACTTACTGTGCGTTATCTTTAAACCGCACACTACCCTCACTATGCACAAATCATCTGCCGCACACACCCGTTTTTATGGGTTTACCTCATACCGCACACCCTGCCTCTTGTGCACTAAATCTCCACAGCACAAGCCCACACCAATGCATCATGAATTTGCCGCACATCCCTCAAATTTGACTAACATTCAAAAAATTTATGACTAAGCGCTTTACTAACTTATTTAGACTTGAACTGATTCTATATAACCTCTAATATTACTTATTTGTTGTTGATCACAGGAGGTCCAATTGATAGGTTCTACAATAAATATATTAGGCGTCGTGTCAGCGCATCGGTTAGACGAGAAATGCGACATGTGCGTGACGCAGAAGTGCCCCCGAAGCATATAGATCAAGAGCCCATACATTTTCAGCATCCTGAGTATGAGTATGAGCCTGAGCCTATGTAAAACCCTAGTTTATTGCTTGCTTGTTTATTGCATGAGTTCATACTTTCATAATCATCATTAGTATGTTAACTTAGCTCACTCATATGTTTAAAGTCGATAGCATGTTCATTGACGTCATTTGGGATGCTCGTATGCACCTTTCCTTCACGAGTTGCTTTGAAACTCGGGTTTGTGTTTTATGTTGTAAACACTTGGATAAATATTAGAGACCACTCATAACATCATTAACACGCTTTAGATGTTGGTTGAATACGAGTTGCATCGACGGTTTGGTTGCTAGTTTGATTCTAGGGTTAACCCTTCTCCGTTTGACCTTTTCGGTTGTCGATCGGGAGTGTTTTTCCTAAGTTCTTAGCCATGTTTAATTGAGGTTTGAACTTTGATTTGCCTTGATTATGTTTTAGAAGTATTTAAGGTTGAATTCTAGACCATTTCGGGCTTTGGAGGACTTGAGGGTGCAAAGGGGAATGACCTAGAACCTACAAGGGAACGAAATGGAAAATTTGAGAATGCAGACACCATGCGCTCGCATGGCTTCACTACCATGCGACCGCATCAAGGCTTTTTGCTGGTTACGGGATTTTCTGATATCTCACCCATTTGACCAACTTAACCCCACCCAAACCCAACCTAACCCACCCTAAACCACCCTAGTTCGTCCCACCTAGCCTCCCTTGCATGCTTGACAAGTTTTGGATGATTTGGATGCATGTACAACACTTGGCAAAGAAAGACCTCCAACATGCAAGACCATGCATTGGACACCTTCCCCCACCCCACTTCAGCCATTGTGTGACCAAATACCTCCACTAAGCTATCCTAATCAGTCATTCTCTCCCAAATTCGTGGCTGATCAGTTTATACAAGATATATAAGAGTTCTTGAAGGTTCTTGAGTGTTCATCCATGGTGGCCAAGTCTTGAAGAAGCCATTTCCAAATCCGAACCGTAGAAGTGAAAAGGAGGGCAAGGAGAACTCATACCCACCCTTGCATGGACGTTTTGCAATTCTTGTAGGGCTTGTTTAAGGTAAGTTACAACATCTCTTCTTATTTGTTTTAGCCTCATTGGCCCTAGGGAAAACAAACTTGCTATATGAGGTCAATGAGAGCACTTAGGATTTTGTAGATATGCCATGTTCTAGAATATGTTATATGATGAATTTTGGTTGTATGAACAGATTATAGACATATTATAAACCATGATTTTAATGTTATTTAGGTGTGATAATGTATGATAAACCATTCTACCTTGTTGTTTAAGTGTTAGAAGCATATTGGATGAGATAGTTAGGCTTGTAGAGATGTCATGTTCTCGTATATGCTAAATGATGTATTTTAGGTTGTATAAACAGATTATGATCAGATTGTAAATCATGATTTTGATGTTATTTAAGTGTGATAATGTATGATAAATCATTACATCTTGTTGTTTAAGCATTGGGAGCATGTTTGATGAAATAGTTAGGCTTGTAGAGATGCTATGTTCACGTATATGCTAAATGCTACATTTTTAGTTGTATGATCAGATTATAAATAGGTTATAAACCATGTTTAGGATGTTATTTATGTGTGATAATGTATGATAAATCACCCTACTTTGTTGTTTAAGCATTGGGAGCATGTTTGATGAAATAGTTAGACTTGTTGAGATGCTATGTTCACGTACATGCTAAATGCTACATTTTTAGTTGTATGATCAGATTATAAACAGGTTATAAACCATGTTTAGGATGTTATTTATGTGTGATAATGTATGATAAATCACCCTACTTTGTTGTTTAAGTGTTGGGTGCATATTTGATGAAATGACAAGAATGTATATGCCTAGTTTGTGACTTTGATTCTATGTTTCATACTTGATTGTTTGATTGGGGTTTTATGGGTTTAATGACCTTAGTAACCTATTTAATTACGTTAGTATGGACATATGAGAGTATTGAGGCCAATGGCTTCTATACCCTAATTTTGAAAGATTGATTATGACTCAACGGAGTTGACCATTGGGTTAGTATGACCTTAAGGAGTATTATGCCTAAGTCCTACGAATTATGGGGTAGTATTAATGGAGGTTAAGCCTCCAAGAATTTTAAAGTGTATGAAGAACACTTGATGATTAGAGTCTTGATTTATCTCTAATGTGATTATGTGCTAGTTGTGAATTAAAAGCATGACTAGATGATTGTAGAGTACTTGCCTACTTATTTGAGCATATGAATATGAATTACGTGTGCTTGAAGTTTGAGTCCAGGCTGAGTCGGTTTGTTGAGTCTTTGGGGCGGGGACGATGCATCATCTTCACGAATTGTGAGATTCGTGATTTTGATGAATCGCCCGCCGGATTACACCCTCTATCGATGGCCACGGTAGGGAAGTAGTTGATCTTAGTTGTAGTATGGTAACATGACTTTGATAACTATCGGAACTCGAGCGGGGAAATGTCTCGGGGACGTCGATATCCACGAAAGGGATATCGAGGACACATAAGTTTGGTACATGTTTTTGCGGGAGCGACATGCGGAAAAAGGGTAACGATATCACCTCTTTTTGTATGAATTGACTCGCGAGAGTGCTATATGTGAATAATGTGCTACGTGAATATGATATGATATGAAATGATGGTTGATTGAATTAATGAAATGTTATACTTGTTGATAACATGATATTCAAGATTGTTAAGTATGAATGCCTTGACATGATTATTTATGAAATGTATATTATGTCAATTTCATGAATTATTATTGTTGAGCATGATGCCATGACAGGAAGTTATTGTTAGTAACTTGCTAAGTCTTTATGACTTACTCCTATTTGTTTTGATTGTTTTCCTAGATCCGAGCCGTGCAAGTGGTTCAAGTGATTTTCAAGTAGCGTTGGAGAAGCTTTGGTAAGGTTGCTACCTTGTAATATTAGTACCTTTTTCTTTTGGCAAGGGGCTGACGGGACATAAAGTTATATAAACTTTATGTGGGGTACAAGACTTGATATGTTTAATTATTAGTACTTATGTTTATTAGTACTTAATGTTTTGAGAGCCGACATATGTTAGTCGTGCCCTTATGTATTTATTATGCTCATGCTTTAGTTGTTTTAACCATGTATTGGTTTGTTTAATTATGTTTGTTATCCGGCATGTTTTTAGCCAAAAGTTAAGCATGTTAGACTAGAGTTGTAGACTTAGTTTAATGTTGGGTTCGGCCGTAGCGTCACCGAGATGACTTGATATATAATTGCCATAAATTGTTATATGTGCCTATTGTTGCGTCACATGATTTTATTTTTGGACCAAGAGATTCATTATCTCTAAGGTTGTATTAGTTTGAGCTTGTTAGCTCTAAGCGCCCTTGTTAATTATACGCTTCGCATGTGTTAAAGTTTTTGGTATACGCCGTTATGGCCTTACCCACTATTTGCTACTTGTTTTTGTTACGTGCCTTTTTGAAGCGGCACGACCTCGGGTCTCGTCTTGGGATTCGGGTCGCCCGCAGATTACTTGTATCGAGCTTATGTTATAAGATTAGCTAATCGGCAGGGATAGGTTCCTTGGCTTAGGGGTTGGTTTTCGTGATAGTTCTATCTTAACGAAGAGTGTTCTTGTAGGTTAACATGGTTGACACTAGAGCTGGTACTAGTACCGGAGGTAGCGCCGGTAGAAACTGCAAATGTTAGTGGAGAACTAATGAGAACCGTCACGAGAGGTTCCTCCACTTCGGGCCAGGAGGGCTTGATTGGCGATGTCTACATGTATAGGGGAATGCTTGCGATGATGAGCGAGATGAATCGAGGAGGTCTTCAGGGGCGTGAACCACGCCAGGGACCCACCCGGCCACAGCAAAGCCACAGCAAAGACCCGGCACCATGGTAAGATACCGGTACGAGGGATGCGAACATCACGGAGATCGATGTGAGAAGTTGTAAAAAGGCTGAAACCAAGACAGTTCGATGGTGAACCCGGATGCTTGAGCCGAGTTGTGGATCGAGCATCTAGAGGAAAGATTTTTACCGTTGAGGTGTGATGATGAAGCAGAAGGTGTACTAGCAGTCTTTTAAGCTAGAGGCATTTGCAGGGTGGCAAGTGCTAAGAGAGAGTGATTGGGACATCTTTGAGGATCCCCCAGCACGGCCTAACTTTGTTAGGGAATTTAGAGCTTCTAATGTCTTAGGAGTTTGTTGGGAGAGAAGGAGAAGAGTTCCTTGACCTCGTGCGGGGAGGCATGTTTATATCGCAGTGTTCGGGCGAGGTTCGCGGAGCTGACGCTATTGCACTCATTTGATTCCGGATGAGGCGAAGAGGACACAGTTTGTGCAGAGGAGCTTGAAGGCGGAGTATAAAGAGACATACATTGTCTCATCGGTTCGTGGATTATAGGAAGGCGATTTGATAGAGCCTATCGCGATTGAGAGGACATCGAGGAGCATCGGGTCATGGGTAATCGGGTTTTTCTTCCACGGCCCTAGGCGATCTTGGACGAGGAAATGGATCGGGTGTCAGGGGGTTATCATGGGCACAATGATCGTAGGAAGGAAATGGAAAGTTTAATCATG
Source organism: Codonopsis lanceolata (assembly GCA_013146195.2). Lineage (NCBI taxonomy): Eukaryota > Viridiplantae > Streptophyta > Magnoliopsida > Asterales > Campanulaceae > Codonopsis > Codonopsis lanceolata. The sequence goes on along the minus strand of JABEVN020004183.1, from coordinate 512 downwards.
AAGAGCGAGGCGAGAATCGATCAGTGGTAGAGGGCTGCTTCTACACCGAGTCGGGGAGATCGTGGCATGATGAGTGGTATCTACATTGTTCAGAAGGCAGGGCACACGGAAGATAAATGTTGGAAGAAGAGTGGGGCACCAGTGGAGTGCTATTATTGTGGAGGCTGGCGGGGTGAAGAGGAATTGCCCTAAGTTGAGAGGGAGTAATCGGTAGGAGGATCGAGTCAGCCTACTGTTGGGGCTAAGAGAGATAGTGATGGGAAACTCAAAGGGGCGTGTATTTGCTTTAGACCGGAGAATTTTGGTCGGCCGCGGTCATTGGAGGTACCATTTCTATCTTCGATAGTGAAGCCTAGAGTATACTTATAGATCGGGATCATCACATTCAGTATGTTGCATCACATTTGTTGACGTTTAAGGTGTGTTGCCTCGATCTTTGCTACGTGCTTGAAGTTTCTACCCGCTTGGGAAAGTTTATTGGCTTTAGAAGTTTATAAAGCATGCGATGCTTG
>JABEVN020004182.1:0-15152 GCA_013146195.2 Codonopsis lanceolata | reverse complement strand
TATTAGAACTCAACATACACACAATAACGCGAGTTGGACTCTACCGACACACACACACACACACATATATATATATATAATGACAATGCTATATTTCTCCTTTCAAAATCTCACATTTAATTATTACCTTTGAGCACGCTTCACTTTTCGCCTCCATCTTCTCCTACAGATTTCTTCTTCTCTCTCACGCCTCCTCCCTATTTTTTCCTCATCACCACCACCATCTCCTCTTTCTTTAATTATGTTTAAACATTTTCTCTCTTTAAACATAAAAAATAGTAACTAAAACAAAATAATATTTCCTGAGTCAAGAAAAACAAAAATATAAGACGTTAGTAAAATAAAAATAATTTATGGAACAAACCACTATAAAAATAAAAGTTATAGAATCAACAAAACAAAAATAATTTAATGCGGATGTTAGTAAAATAAAATAATTTAAGGAAGAAAAGTTTAAAACAAATTCTTAAAAATATATATGGAACAATATTAGTAAAACAAAAATATGTTAGCAAAAGTGACAAATAAAAATATTTGATGGAAGAAAAATAATAGTTACGGAGTCAATAAAACAAAAAATAATTTAAACTAAGGTTAGCAAAATTATAAAAATAATTTACAGAACAAAAGTTTAAAACAAATTCTTAAAATTAGTTATGTAAAACAAAAATACGTTAGTAAAATAAAAATATTTGATGACATTAAAATAATTTTTACACAGTCAATAAAATAAAATAATTTAATCTGAATTTAGCAAAATAATAATAAAAAATTATGGAACAAATTTTTTTCATAAAACTAATTCTTAAAAATAAAACAAAAAAAATAGTTACGAAGTCAATAAAACAAAAATATATAATGGGGTTTATTAAAATCAAAATAATTTACAAAAAAAAATAGTTAACAGTAAAAATAATTTTGTTATTTTGATTTTAACTTATTTTCTTTTCAGAAATTTCTTTATTCATAAAATTAAAATATAATTTAATAAAAGTAATCATTCAAAAGGAAGAACTTATTTGAGTTCAAATTCTATTTGCAAGGCAGAAAAAATTCAAGTTTTTTCGAAAACATTCATTATACAGAGTTTTTGAATCGTATAAAGTGTTCGGGGTTGTCCGACCATGAATTGACACTTAAAATTAGTGTTCTAGTAATGCTATTGAGAAACATTGACCATGCTACAGGGTTGTGCAATGAAACAAGACTAATCATCATAAATCTTATGGATCACATTGTTGAAACAAATTTTTTGAAATGAAGCAATGTTGGGGAAATTGTTTTTATCCTAAGATTGTCATTAATCTATCCAATGTAAGATTGTCTTTCAAGTTCCAGAGAATACAATTTATATTGTTGGTATCATATGCAATGATAATTAACAAGTGTCAAAGTCAATAATTGCACGTATACTCTTTTAAAAAAAAAAACCAGTATTTAGCCATGAACAACTATATGTCGTAATTTCTAGAATAACAAATTATTTTTGGTGTTAAGATATTGATATGCGGTGAAAATGAAAAACCAACTAATAAGACAAATGTTGTGTATAAGAAAATTTTTTAGAGTCTATAATGATTAGTTATATACTTATGTGTAATTATTAATAAACTAACCCTCCTTATTTTGTTTATGTACGATTTAGTTGACGTGCGTTAAAAAAACTAGTTAAATATAATGCATAGCACGAAATTAATCGTTCTGAAGCAAATATAATATACTCGTAAACACATATAATACATAAGGTTCCCGGGTGTTATAATTTGCGTTCAGAAAATGCTTTAAATTGTTATATTCAACACCTTGATGCAATGAAGTGTTAACATAACACTTCAAAGCATTTATATACAAATATATGAGATAATTTATGTCTAATTTTCTCTTTTTTAATGAGTTTTGTTTAGTTTGTTTATATTATTTTGTTTCCCCTGAGACAAAATTCTGGATCCACCACTAGTTATTGAGATTTAATTTGGTGGGCACATTATGTGCGCCGCACATACATCTAACTTTATTGAAACGTAGACTATATATAGAACTACATTTCTAGTGATAAAGTATAATACTTGCAGCCAGCATTTCCATTCCCTTCATGAGAATCTTTGAGCCTTGATTTTTTTTTGTTTCGTGAACTTGAACAATGGCAATGGCTTTTAGCTTTAGCCTTCTCTCTCCTACAGTTGCTTGCGAGTTCACAAGGCTTCCGATTCCCCAAAACAACTTATTGAAGTTATCTAAAAATGGTAAAATGTCCAAAGCAGCCCAATGTACGAGGATTGGCGCCATTGTTAGGAGAGATGCAAACTACGGACCTCCAATCTGGAAAAATGAATTTGTGCAATCACTAACAAATAAATACTCGGTATTTGTCCTCTCAAAACTTTCACCCTATTTATTCTAAGTTGAGAGAGAGTTATGTGGGTGCATGAGTATTTTGGTATGTGTGTGTGTCATTTTGTGTTATTATTTTATATATCCTTATTAATATTGTTACTAATTATTTGCATGTATGTAGGAAGAGGGTTATAAAAAAAGAGCAATTGAGTTGAAGGAAGAGGTAAGGTTGGTGCTTGTGAAGGAAGAGGACACTTTGCGTAGGCTTGAATTAGTTGATGCAGTACAAAGGCTTGGTGTGTCGTATCACTTTGAGGATGAAATAAAAACAATATTGGATAGCATATGGAACAATGGCTTTAATCAACAAAAGTTGATAAATAAGGATTTGTATGCCACAGCCCTTGGATTTAGACTTTTTAGACAACATGCCTATGAAATTCCTCAAGGTATTCTCTCTCTCTCTCTCTCTCTCTCTCTCTCATTGTTGTTATAACGAGGGTATGAATGGTATTTAATGACAAGATATAGAGGTGAGATGAGTCGATGAGTAATATAACTTGGTTTACATTAAAAAAAAAAAAAAAAGAGGTGGTGGTACGTTTCTTAGCGACCTTTTGACAAATGCTTACTTGTAGAGGTTTTCAACATCTTTAAGGATGAGAATGGAAATTTCAAGATGCGCCTGAGGAGGATAGGAAGGATGCTATGCTAAACTTATACGAAGCTTAAACTATTCGGTCGAGGGTGAAAATATCATGGATGAAGCTAGAGATTTCGCAACTAAGCATCTCAAAGACTATCTTATTGACAACGATAGTGATGCAAGTATTTCCCAATTAGTAAGTCATGCCTTGGAGCAGCCACTGCATTGGAGAATGCCAAGATTGGAAGCAAGGTGGTTTATAGATGTATATGGAACAACACATAATATGAACCCTTTGGTTCTTGAGCTTGCCAAATTTGATTACAACATGGTTCAAGCAATTCACCAAGATGATTTACGACATTCATCAAAGTAAGATCATTGATATTCTGTTAACTCCTTGCGTGATTTAGTTACTTGGTTTGTTAAATTAAAGTTTCTATCTCAATGAGCCCACTAACTTAATCACTCTAGCAATATGGTAATGGTTGTTGCTTTTTTTTTTTTCTTTCCAATCATTACAAACAAAAACTCCAAAACTCCAATGTCAAAACATGTACGTCTTTAACTTTGCGTTGCATAAAATACCCAGCGATAATTATGAAATTTCATCCAATGAAATCATTAGCTAGTTAGAGATGCAATAAAACTTTATAATCTGCATAACCGAGAATTTTCTCCATGTTTAATTTTAATTTATAGGTGGTGGGAAAGTACAGGTTGGGGAGAAAAGCTAAGGTTTGCTAGAGACAGATTGATGGAAAACTATATTTGGAGTATGGGATATAATTATAAACCTCAGTTTGCATATTTTAGGAGAATGATGACAAAGATTAACGCATTATTAACTACTGTCGATGATGTTTACGATGTATATGGAACGGTGGATGAACTGGAACTTTTCACCAAAGTCATTGAGAGGTTTGTGCTTTGAACCAACATTTATTCATTATTTATATCTGTTTACCATTAATTACATAATTGATGAAGGTTTTGTTTCTCAGATGGGATGTGAATGCAATGGAGCAACTTCCGGATTACATGCAGATATGTTTCCTCCAACTCTACAACTCGATTAATGAAATAGCTTATGACGTTCTAAAAGAACAAGGATTCAACATTATTCCTTACCTCAAAAAGGCTGTACGGCTCTCTCATTCATCTTGTTTTCAAGGAAATTGTTACCTTTATTGTATCTCAATTTAATCAGTTCTTCTTCTTATAATTAACTTGAATTTGCAGTGGGGAGATTTATGCGAAGTCTATTTAATAGAGGCAAAGTGGTACCACAGTAGATACACACCATCCATGGAAGAATATATGAGTAGTTCATGGATTTCTATAACAACTCCACTTGCACTAACCCATTGTTTTTTCTTATGCCCAAATGATAAAACAAAGGAGGCCTTGGAAAGCCTAGAGAAGTATGATAATGTCATTCAATGGTCAGGAATGATTCTAAGACTTGTAGATGATCTCGGAACCTCATCGGTTAGAATCTTACTTAAACCTGCACATCTAAAAAACAGACTTTGACGATAAAGAAATCACAAGTTTCTTATAATTGTAAATGGACCGAGAGCTAATAACTCGTTTTCTAAAGTTGATTAAGGATCAATTTAATTGAGATATTTAGATTGAGGATTTTTGAGAAAATATTTACGCAAACAAAAATTAAAGAAGAGGAACTAAAAACTCTGTATAATTCTCTTGTCATTATTCTTGTTTTAGGATGAGTTAAAAAGAGGGGACAATCCAAAGTCCATACAGTGTTACATGCACGAGACAGGTGCTGCAGAAGAAGAAGCAAGAGAACACATAAGGTGGTTGATTATCGAGACATGGAAGAAGATGAATAAAGATCGAGCCGCTAAGGATTCTCCATTCTCTCAAACTTTTATTGAAATTGTCAGTAAATGTCGCTAGGACGGCGCATTGCATCTACGAATTCAGTATTGACGGACATGCGACCCAAGATTGTTACTCCAAACGTCGTGTATTATCTCTTGTTGTTGATCCCGTTCCTCTTGGAGACATTGATCACGCCACAAAGATGGGGTGACTAAGCTGGCAGTCCACGTAATGGCTCGGAGCTGACGTGTCTTGATAGTCACGCTCGGTGTGTGGTACCTAAGTACCAAGTTTGTTATGATATCCGGCTTTGTACTTGCTCTTGGTTGTTGGATACCTGAAAAGGGAACTACCGTTAGGTGTCGGGTTTCAATTACTGACCCCCAAGTCGGGTGTGAGAGTCGATCGTGGTATAATGTATGTGGAGCTAATGTATAAGCTTCCCTTAAGCTTCCGGTGAATAGTTTGATAGAAATCTCTTTGTGTATCTTCTATGCCAAAAGCTCTTTTGTTAGGCCTAGAATGCAAAGTAAATCTTACCTTTCTTGAAGGGAAAAGTTTCCTTATATAGTAGATTAGGTTTGGGATCATGATTGGCTTGGGGGTCCCTGATGGTGGGACTTGCTCCCTGGTCGGCTTGCTGGCAGTTCCTGAGTGGTTAATAGGTTGCGTGTGATGTGCCAATTGTAGGCGGTCTGATAAGCCGATAAGGTATGGCGCTTGCATGGCTTGTGTCCAATCCAGCCTCGTGAGAAAGGCATCTCGATGCTATGTACAAAGCTATGGGCTAGACCTATCTTGTCACGTAAGAGTTGCCTGCCGAGCATAGGTGGTCCTCGGCAGTGTGGTAGGGTTGTTCATGATCGCCGATGGTGGTCGGCTGGTTGATGGTCACCGATGATGATCGGCTGGTTAATGGTCCTCGGCCTTTAGTGGGACTCGCCTGAAGTCCGACTGACTCACGTGGTCGTCCCGCGTAAGGGGACCCAGGTCGGGTCCCTTCAGACATCAATACAAATGAGATTTAACATGAGCACCAACTAAGTTCTTATACAATGTATTTTAAGTTGTCCCTTTAAGTGTCATGTACGTAATGTTTATAGTATTTTTATGTAAGCGAATGCATTTCGTGTAAATAATTGTTTCAAGGACAAACTACACCAATGTCCCTGTAGTATACAAGAAGTATGAGATATTATGTAACATCCTAGTAAATTGTTTTTTTTTATATAGTTAAATTTTTAATTTGAAATTTAAAAACAATATAATTGTATTTGAGCTGGATATGTTTAGTATTTTCACTTATTTTTGTTTTTGTAATTAGTGTAGAAACTGATAAAGTTTAGGAATAATGGCATAGCCTTTCTATTGAATAAATCACCTATTTATAGGGGGATGTACAATTAGGGTTACACTAGGAGTAGGATACAAGAGACCTATACAAGGAAGGTAACACAATAAGGAAAGAACTCTACAAGGTAATTACCACTAATTACTCATTACAAATCAACAAGAATAATTAAAAGATATTATTCTCTAACATGCCCCCGCAAGATGGACGTCCGAGAGGAGAGACCAATCTTGTGAAGTAAGTGATGAAACCGTTGGCGAGCAAGAGGCTTGGTCAAAGCATCAGCTAGTTGATCGGCCGAGGTGACATGGCAAACTCGCATAAGCCCATCCTGAACTTGTTGCCGAATGAAATGGAAGTCCAGAGCCACATGCTTCATGCGAGTATGAAAAAACGGGTTAGAGCAAAGACTCGTAGCGCCCACATTGTCACAGTAAATGACTGGTTGAGTCGATGAGGCGAGACCGAGTTCGCTAAGAAGAGAGACAATCCACCTGACTTCAGCGGCAGCGCCGGTATTCGCCTTCGGTCGAGGAGCGAGCTATCTAATGCGTTGTTTCTGAGCTCCATGAGATCGGGTTGCCGCCAAGATAGACAATGTAGGCACCGGTGGATGTGTAGTCATCCTTGTTGCCGGCCCGGCATCGCCAAGTAAAGGCATGGAGCAGGAGGAGATCGCTGGCGATGAAGGAGGATGCCCGCATCAATTGTGCTGTGAGATACGAAGAACTCGCTTAACCGCAATCCGGTGCTCGTGGTCGGCCTATGCATGAATCGGAGAGTTTGTTGACAGCAAGGCAATATCAAAGCCGAGAGAGACAGATATCAAGACCGCCGACCATTGCTCGAAATTGGCCTTCGGATTCGGTAGAAGTGCTGCTCGTGTGAAGAGTCAAGGTAGGCGAGGTAGCAAGAGGCGTAGCTACGGGCGAGCATCGGTCATGCTCGCGAGAGCAAGGAGATCGCTATATACCCGCCGAGAGAGCGAAGACCACTTGGGCGCAACAACTTCAACCCCAAGAAAGTAGTGAAGATCACCAAGGTCCTTGAGAGAAAACAGTAGCGAGCATAGAGATGAAAGTCTGAACCCCAGTAGCCTGATTTCCGGTGACAATGATGTCATCCACATACAAGGAGATAGATGATGGTGCCCTTGATGCGAAGGATGAAAGCAATGATGTGTTAGCCATCGAGTTTTGGAAGCCGAGGCAAGAAGAAACCGACGCAACTCATTATACCATGCTGGGAGCCCGCTTGAGACCATAAATAGCCTTGGGAAGTCGACACACGTGTTGAGGTTTGTCCTTATCGGTGACCCAAAGGCGGTTGAGCCATGAATACCTCCTCGGACGGGGTGCCTTGAAGAAAGGAATTGTTCACATCCGTTGACGAAGATCCCATCCTTGACAAACGGCGCCGGTGAGAGAACAAGACGAACAAGTGGTCGGCTTTAACCACCGGCCGAAAGTCTCGTGGTAGTCAACCCCGGTCGCTGGTGAAATCCCTTGGCTACTAGGCGAAGAGCTTTGTAGCGATCAACAAGCACCATCGGCATGTCGCTTGGATATGGTAGATCCACTTACGACCAACGAGATTGCGAGCATCTCCGAAAGGGACTAGATCCCAAGTCCCATTGCGAGCAAGGGCATCAAACTCTTCAGACATGGCCTGACGCCACTTCACATCCTTGAGAGCTTGAGTAACACATGTGGGTTCACTGTCGCCGCTAGCCGAGCCGAAAGACTCATTTTGATCTTCGGTTTGAAGATGTTGTTCTTGGAGCGAGTGACTATGGAGGATGTGCCAGCAGACGGGAGCAGGAGCGGAAAGAGCGCGAGCAAAGGGCACGGCATGAGAACCAATGTAGCGGGCACGTGACTTGCAGTGGGTGATCCTCTGGCACGGTCTGGTTGCCGAGGAGGGCTGAGCAACGGATAAAGTGCAATCCGCGAGCGGAGGTGGCCGAGGAGGATGGAGCGGCGGCACGGGACAAGGAGCAAAGTGGTATCCCGGTGCACAGAGCCGATGTAGGGAGGTTGGGCCGTGGGCGAGCCGAGATCAACCAAATTCGATTAGTGGCGGTGAGCCACGGACGTAGGGGTATCTGGAGCGAGCAGCCAACGGTGTGTATGAGGGACCAAGCGGTTCATGAGGAGGTAGCCAAGACTCACTATCATAGGTGTCTGCGCAGTGGTGGCTCTGGTGGACATGGGAAAGGTGGACTCGACAAAGTGAACATGACGCGATATGTACAGCTTGGTGGTGCTCAGATCATAGCAGAGATAGGCACTCTGAGTGAGCGAGTAACCAAGGAAGACACACGGAGTGGAGCGAGCATCGAGTTTGTGGGCGGAGTAAGGACGGAGCCAAGGATAATAGAGACAACCAAAAGCACGGCTTGGCGTAGTTCTCGAGAGAGCAAAAAGTTTTTGGTAGGGAGAGGCTGGCGAGCAAGGGTGGGTGTAGGTAGTCGATTTATGAGATAGGTCGCGGTTTGGAAAGCAAAGCGACCGAAGGGCATGGAAGAAGAAGCACAAGAGAGAAGGGAGAGACCGGCCTCAACAATGTGGCGATGGCGACGCGTTCCGAGAACCCATTGTGTTCCGGATGTGAGGGGCGAGGTAAGGTGAGAGATGCCATGGCATGGTAGGAAGCCTGCCGTAGTCCCGGGCAAGCCCCATATACTCGCCGCCATTGTCCGAGTAAAGGGTGACTATGGTTGTTTTAAAATAATTTTCTACTAAGGCTTTAAATTTGGGAAAGATGGTGGCAACCTCAGATTTGAGTCTGAGCGGGTAAAGCCAGATGTAATGGGTATAGTGATCAACAAAGATCAAATTGTATTTGAACCCATCAATAGAGGGAAGGGGGGAGGTCCAAACATCAGTATAAATAGTTTGAAGAGGGAGAGTAGACACAATAGTATTTTGATGAAAAGGAATTTTATGACTTTTATTAGAAAGGCAATCACTACAATGAATAGTAGTGCGAGCAGTGTCTAATGCGAAACCTAGGCTAGATAATATCTGACTTTGGATGGGGCCAGACGGATGGCCAAGACGATGATGCCGCCCCGATGAGAGACTTTGGAGCCGACACAAGCGAGTAGGGGCGGGGGAGATCGTGGTTGGCCATTCATACACACCGTCCTTAGACTATCCGGTCAACAGTATTCTTCCTGTCAGCAGATCCTTCACATGAAAAAAAGTTGGTAAGAACTCAATAGAGGTTTTATTAGAGATGCAAAATTGAGATATGGATATAAGATTCTTTTTCATGTCAGGAACAAATAGAACATTATGAAGGGAAAAGTGTGTGAGGGTGTATGAAGGGAGGAGAAACCGGTTTTGGAGATAGTTAACCCGGTAGCCATCACCAATGACCATGTCATCCATGCCCGTGTAGTTGGAGTGTAGCGAGAGATTGCCGAGGTCGCTAGTGACATGATGAGAGGCACCACTATCGAGTAGCCGCTCGGTGTCCCTGTGTCAGCCGTGGTTGCAAGGTGAGCCCGTGGTTGCCACTTGGAGCCACTTGCCGAGTTGGGAGTAGCGGGCATGAGGTGGTGGCGATCGTTGAAAGTTTGGGCAGCGAGTAATCGAGTGTCCCTCGTTGGCGCATGCTTGACACTTGCCCAGCATACGGCCGAGTGGCCGGGAGCGATGCCGGGGTTGGGAAGGTGGCCGAGGTTGCGAGGGCGGCCGATACCGAAGCTTGCGGAGGATTGCCGAGTGCCGAGCTATTGCTCCTTGGGTGCGCAGGTTGGCAGTAGGGTGCGAAGGGGGCCGAGCGGCTTCAAAGAAGCTCGCGATTGATGAGTTTTTCATGTAGCTCATCAAACGATATTGAGTATCCCGTCCTTCAACCACATCCGCGATGTGGCGGTAGTCATCATCAAACCACCGAGGATGGTCTCAATGAGATCCTCGTGTTCAGAGGTTTGCCCCAGGCGAGTTCATCGCCTCGATTTTTGACATCGCATGTAGTCGGTGATCGACCGAGTTCCCTTGGTTGCTCGCTTGAGGTAATCTTTGATCATGCTTAATGTGACCGCGAAGTTGGGCGAAGTTGGCGAGCATATGTATGAGCAGATGTCCGAGCTTCACGGCGATGGCGGCTTTGTTGGATCGGAGGAACCGGGGAGCGCAGCGGGGAAGCCAACAAGAGCCCCAAAGAGGAGTTTGTCTTGGCGAATCCAAGGCGGTAGTGAGGTTTGGGGTGGGAACGCCCTTGAATGTTTAGGCATCCTTGGTGAGGGACAGTGGGAGGCGGGCATGGGTGTGAACCGTCTACAAACTTGTAGAGGTCATAGCCAATGAGGGTGGTCTCAACTTGGGTTTCCAAGCTAAGTAATTGGTAGAGGTGAGTTTGGTGATGTTGTGGTGGGAGATATTGATGAGGTCGAAGGTTTGGGTGGGATCAAGAGGGGTTTTTAACGGTGAGAGAGTGATTTCCGTTAGCCATCAGGGAGTGTTTAGGCGGCTAGAGGAAGAGGAAGAAGGTTTTAGGAGCGAGCTCGATACCATGTAGAAACCGATAAAGTTTAGGAATAATGGCATAGCCTTTTATTGAATAAATCATCTATTTATAGGGGGTACAATTAGGGTTACACTAGGAGTAGGATACAAGAGACCTATACAAGGAAGGTAACACAATAAGGAAAGAACTCTACAAGGTCATTACCACTAATTACTCATTACAAATCAACAAGAATAATTAAAAGATATTATTCTCTAACAATTAGTGCATATTGAATTTGGCGATAGGACAATAATCGTGATATTGTTATTTTGGGGAAATTGCATTCAAGTGTCCTCTATATATATTTTTTTAATCCTAAGCACGCTTCCTAAAGTGTTTTTAAAATGCCACGTTACGTATATCACTGAATAATCCTAGTCAATTATTTTAATGGCTAGGATGTTCCATTGCATGTATGTAGGCTAAGGATTCTCCCTTCTCCCAAACATTTTATTACGAATTATCTTAAATATGGCTATGAGCGATCACTCACTTTTCTCCTCCCTACATTTTATCTATATATTACAAAATCACACACTTCAATTAATTTTCTAAACACCCTTTATAAAACATCAATCTCTCAACTATCACTTGAAGCAATGTACCCCTCAACATTAACATTTTTTAAAATCGCACCTTCTATTTATGCCCTTTGTCAATCAATTGACGAAATTAGATATATTAGTATCGTGCCGTGGTAATGCACGGAGATCTAGTCTATATTATAAAAGAGCTAGATAATTGATTAGGGCTATTCGAGGTTAAGATTAAATTATCTTAAAAATTTAACGGTTGAGATTCACCTTCACATTCACATGTGAGTAGTTATTCATTTTTAACTCCCTATTGTTTTTCCTTATTACAAGTCACCCCCTACAATTAATATTATGAGCAATCACCTCTTTTTTTCTTCCTATGTTTTATCTTCAAATTACAAAGTCACAGCCTATGATTAATCTTCTTAACAGTCACCCCTTATAAAACATCAATCACTCAACTATCACTTGAAGCAATGTACCCATCAACTGTAACATTTTAAAAAAAAATCACACCTTCTATTTAGGGACTATCAATTCAATTGACGAAATCAGATATACTGGCACCCTACCAAAGGCATGGGCGTGAAGATCTAGTAAAGTTATAAATCATAATTATCCCCTACGAGTTTTCATACTTTGAAAACGTTTGATTACATCATCATTTGTAATGTTCCTAAACAAATCTTTAGTTTTTCAATAAAACATACAAGACAATCATTTAAAAATTGATCACAAATTCGGTTTCCGTTTAAAAAAATTTCTTCATAATTACTAAAACCAAATTTCTTCAAATCAACTACAATTTGGAAATCTACACAAATTAAAAAAAAAATCTCATAAATCAACTACTTCAACCCCCAAATTAAAATGCCCTAACTTCAAATTAAATAAATATGCATTTCCTACCAAGATATTGAACACACAAATTTAGGAAATAAAACAATATTATCATAATATCAATATATCATCTATCACAAATTCACAAATCACAATTTACAACAATTACATAAACTAAATACTCAATTTGGGCTATTTCAAAATTAAGATTATTTCAAATTAGGATATTTCAAAATTAGGATTATTTGTAGTTGAAGTAACGAGAATCGACTAAGACCATTGAATACCATTGAGCCCAAATTCTTCTGATAGTTTCATTTAAAAAAAATTCTCCATAATCACTAAAACCAAATTCTTTCAAATCAACCACAAATTGGAAATCTACACAAATATAAACAAATCTCATAAATCAACTACTTCAACTTCAACCCCCAAATAAAAATGTCATAATTTTATATTAAATAAATAGACATTTCCTACCATGAACACACAAAAATGCCCTAATTTTAGATTATTTCAATTTACAAATCGCAATAACAAATTCACAATTATAAATTTATAATTCACAATCACAAATTCACAATTATAAACTTATAATTTACAAAGTTTTGATTTTTGAAAAATACCTCTTGTAGACAATGTAGAGGCTAAAGCACTAAGAGGACTTAGAGGAGGGTGTGACAATAGAGAATAGATATGAAGACTAGAGACTTGGAGTCGTGTTCGAGATGTCGTCGTCGATTCGTCGATCCACAAATTCCCAAGTGGTCGACTCGCCGGTCGGAATCAAAGGCCGAGTAGCGAGCGCGGTGGTCCGGTCGGGTGATCCCGAGGCCGAGCTTGAGGGAGGTCGAGGCGAGGAACCAATTACGAAGGCCGCAGAGGAGGACCATCGGACTAGGAGAGCCGAGAGGCCGAGACCGAGAGGCCGAGACCGAGAGGGAGACGATTTTCGATTTGGGAAAGGGATTTAGGGGTTCAAATGTTCGATAAAGGAGAAGTAAAAAAAACTTTTTATAGGTAGGAAAATTGTATAATATAACAAATTATTATTAAAAAAACTTTAAAAAATTTCCCAAACGCCTAAGCCTTTGTCCGCCTCGCATGCATTCTCAATCAAGGAAGAAAGAATAAATCCCATCATTTCTTCAAAGATCGCCCCGGTTCAACGGAAGGTGAAAAAAATATGCAAGCTAGAAAAAAGTTCACCCGACTCGCCACTTTCAAGCTCAAAAGTCGAGCAAGATTCAATTCAAAGCTGAAGCTTGACCAGCTACAAAAAAATAACCAACATCACTAAGATCATATGCATCACTTAAAGAAAAGACCTACCAATGCACTCTCCAGGCTCTCAATCAGGGGCTTTTCCCGTCTTAAGCAATCAAGCTTAGAACTAAGACGTTGTACCGTCCTAAATCTAAAATTTTAAACTTTAATTGCGATGCATTAATTTAAAATTACAATACATCAATTTAGAACAGCAATACATCACTTCACTTAGGAGACTATAGAGGTCACATGGTGGACTGTCCAAACAAGTTATACCATACACCCACTAATTCAAGCCACAAAACAACATATTTAATGTAATTTAATTTCGTCAATTGTCTTATTGCCTAATGGAAAAGGTGTCGGGGGATGATGTCAAAGGTCAGTGTTCAATTCCAAGCCATTCAATTCATCATATTTAATTTTGGGTAGAGTTATCCAACCTTTATTTTATTTGGTTCAACTAAATTTACTTAATAGTAATAGTAATGATTGTCAAAATAGTCATAATAATAATCATAATAATAACAACAACAATAATAATGATATTAAAAGTATTGATACTACTGCTATTGTTGTCGTTATTGGAGTTATTATTATTATTATTAGATTTTGTGCACGTACCTATGACACGGAATGAACCAGTATGAGACTTGATCAATGTATGGAGGAGACAATATGCGAATGAATCAATATATGTTTGTGATTTTATAAAAGTCGGATCAATATACATTACACAACGAAAGATAACAAAACCCAAAAATTAAAGAAAAAATACATTTTATTGGCTACAACGTCTGCGAGTCATCATATATTAGTCTTAAAGGACAAATTTAATGTAAATCAATCAAAACCAAGAATTACGCTTGAGACATTTCGTTGCTCATTTGATGTCGCATAGAAAGAAACAAAATAATGAAATAATAACTTATTATAATTCATTTATTTCAAAGGAAAACCAAGAATGAAATAATAAAATTTTTAACAAAAGAAAAGAGATTGTAGCAATAATATTTTATTGTTTTCTATAACAACAACCTAATCATCTTCTTGATGCTCTTGCTTCCCAACAATAAGTGGTTTGGAAACGCGAGTTGATAATTTTTCCATTAATTACACTGCGTGTGAAGCTAAAAAATATATCAAACACATTTACTTAACTTTATTTTATGCATAAGAGTTGATTAATTAAAATATCATAAGAATTTATTATTTCATCTACAAAACTTGAATCCTCACATGTATCATGATTTTATGGAGAGTATTGAGGTCAAAGACAAAATTGGCTGTCACATCCCAAAATCAAACCCCTAAACTATAGTCTAGAATCGGGCATGATGAGTTTGCTATTAACACTAAATCACCTATAAATAGAAAAACCAACAACAACTGGAAGAGCTGCAGCAATCAAGCTACATGTGCTACTATATACAACAAATCAAAAGAAAGTATTATCCGAGTTATACAAACTCCAACCAAACTATACACATCATACATCTCCAATCATTCATTTCAAGCCTTATACCCGTTGTTGTTGTAGTTCTCATCATTCGATCACTTTCAAGAGTATTAGATTATTAACAACCCGGGTACCAAGTCGACTGCGGGCCCTGTCACAACCTCGGCGATCGTGCCACTAAAGAGTATTACCTCGTTATGGCCATTAGCGAAGGGTTGGGTCACATATAACTCCATACTTGACTCACTACTCTTAGCCCCATGTCAAGTCCGGCTTACTACACTTCCCTAAAAGATTATTGTCACATAACCAACACTACAAGTGTTCCAAGTATTGTCTAGATTG
>JABEVN020004181.1:0-15161 GCA_013146195.2 Codonopsis lanceolata | reverse complement strand
AGTTGCGTCCATTATATCTTCATCAATACGAACCCTATCTCCACTACTTCTTTAAAGGTAGCGTAAGGGAGATACCATCGTTTCGGGTATATGGGGTGGAGGTTTTTGATGAACATCAGTGACTTCAGTAGGATCAGTGCAATCGAAGTGCGGGCCAGCTTCGCTTCCACATTTGCAAACTCGGGCACATGTTTCTTTTTCCCTTTGGGTGCATGACTCGAGGTCTCTTTTATTTTCTGGCTAGTGTTGTCTTTATACCTTCAAGGAATTCTTGGCTATCAGGTCGGGTATTCGAATCTTTATTTCGACAACATCAACCATTGTAGCGACCCCTACTAGGGTGAGGTGAAAATTGGAAGCCATGGCTAAAGCTAGCTCCACATTTGCGTACCGATTGGAGTAGGATTTTAGATGGGATATAGGGCATCCGGAATCCGTCAAACTTTTCTATGTCGGGCATTTTGAACTTTGAAGGCGATGCATAGCAGAAGGTTGTAATGCGGCTCGTAGAAAATTCCCCTTTGTTAGCGGTTTGAGCATCATGGTTTTCATGTTTTCCATGTCGGCCTCCATTTTGGTGGTTGGGAGTTGGTTTAGGTATATCTTTGGCGGGATTAGGAAAAATTTGGGTTAATTTGGTGTGGTGTTGGGTAAGGATTTTGGGTTGGGTATGGATTTTGGAGTTGGAGATTTAAGCGGATATTTTGAGGTTGGAAGTTGGATATGGGTTTTTGGGCTATGTAAGGCGGGTTTGGGTTGGATAGGGATTTTGAGTTGAGTAAGGATTTTGGGCTGGATATGGGTTTTAGTTTGGATAGAGATTTTGGGCGGTATAGGGATTCAGGTGGATAGAGATTTTTGGGTTGGTGGGTTTTGGGGTTGGATAGATTTGGTTGGTGGGTTATTGGCGTATATGGATTTTGGGTAGTATAGGCTAGTGGATTTTGGATTGTTTAATTTGGATGGCCAGGATCATCGGGGAGGTAAGTAGGTAGTAACTTGGCACGACGGGTTATAGCTGGGGATCCATATGTGGAATTTGTTTAGTGGGTTGATTATGGGAAAAGGGAGGTCATTTGGACTCTGGGGAATGTTGGTGTTTGGGAAAGGATATGAAGGATATGATGGGTAAGGGTTGACATTTGGGTAGTAGGGAGTTGGTGGAGGGTTAGGATTTGGAGTGACGAGAGTGTTTGGTGGGTTAGTGTTTGGCCGAGGGTTTGGGTTTGGAGGCGTATGTGAGGTTGATGCTTCTTGGGAGCTGCGGGGAAGAAATTACCTCGCCCGGATTTCAAGCTTTGTGAATTAGCCATTTGGCTCATTATTCGATCGGCCTTGCACCCAAATTCCGTCTAGCCCTTCTGCATTCTTGGAGTCGGAGCATACCAGAGCCCTGGATGTACCCATGGCATTCCTTTTCTGTGCCATCATGCGGATCGTACCCTACAGGCTGTTTACGTCTCGTCGATCATTTTACGATACCCTCGATCGATTTCGCACTTGATTCCGTACCAATCGGCGATGCATCTCTGCCAAATCGGTCGGAGTTTAAGGGAAAATGGGTTTGGTATCGAGAAGAGGTGGTGAAACTTCAGGCTTGGAGTACAGCGTGCCTTTATTAGTATATTTTATTATTTATTTTCCACAAAAATGACCGGATAAGCACACCTTGTTTTGACAGTCTCGGGACTTTTCTGAGCAGTGGATTCTTTCTCGGAGTATAGGACCAACGTATTCCACGCCTTCTTTCCCAGAGATCGGACCGGTCGAGGCGAAGGAGCTATACTCTTTCAGGGATCCACCATTGAAATGATCTAGGCCGAGAGCATTTGAAAATAATAAGTCGGCCCGGTGTATATTTTTTTGACTTGCATAGATTAGATTTTTTTTACTTGCGCACATATTTTTTTTTGACTTGCGCATTTTTTTGACTTGGTGACCCTAATTTTAAATGCAAAAACCGTCGGTCTTTGAAGTGTCACGAAAATCTATATGCGATCTAACGTTGGCTTATACGGGGGTAGAGTGGCTATGGTGTAGCGCTTGAATATATTTATATGCATGTGTGTGCGGTATCTAAAAAGCAAAAAAAGTTTTTTTTCAGATATAAAATGGAAAATAAAAAGATATAGCTTGTCTTGTTGTGTGTGGATTTCTGCTTTTTATTTCGAGCACGAGCAAATAAGATACCATCAAGAAATAGAAAGAAAAGCGGGAATCTATCTATTTCTGTAGAAAATGGGTCCTAATCCCCAAAATAAAATGACGAATGAATGCATATATGTATGTATCTTGCAGAATGAAAATAAAGCGGAATAAAATAATGTAAGGCTCTAAAATGAAAAGATTTTAAAAATAAAGCCCCGGCCCTTTTGTTGTGCTGCCCGGAAATAAAAAGAAACATTACATATATATCATATATAAAAATATATATATATATACATATATTTTGATTTTTTTTGAAAAATACGAATATTTTCAAGTATATTCATAACAAGGAAATGAAAGCTGGGCCGCAAGATGGAGGATCATATCCACAATATAGACACGGATGTTAAAGGAATTAGATTGCTTTAAATTAATATAACAAGCATACTTTGAAACAAAAGAAAAAAAAGTTTTGGTTAATGAGTCTAGCCCTCCATTTTTATTCATTAAAATAAAACGATCTCCCAGCCAGTAGTCGCCGTGGGTTCCGGGAAACGTGCTCCAGCGCCCGCCTAGGGGTGCACGATACGCGGATGCGTTACATGCATCAAGCCCTGCCTCCTTGTCTAGGGAGAACGAAATCAAAAGTGCGGAGGAGTGTTTTAATAGCGTTGGAATGCGCCTGTTGCCTTTAGTGGATTTTGATCCAATATGAGCTTTATGCTTTCCTCGCATCAAGTTATCCCTTTTTTAGGGGATACTGTATGGGAATGCCTCACCCTTCTATTCCCATTCTCTTTTTGGGAAAACGCAAAGTGCAAGGAAGGAATGCGCGGCTTCCACTATGGATTTTATGAAAATAGCCTTATGTCCTATTTTCGGATCACTATGGGTGCTTTTGGTTTTCACGCCAAGTTATCCCTTGTTTAGGGATACCAGACATAGGAATACATCACCTTTCCATTCCCATTCTCCCTTTTTTGAGAACGTGAAAGTGCAAAGAAAGATGTTGCGAGGCCCATCCAAAATGTTTTTAGAGTCGCCATCTTTATTTTAAGGCAAAAATAAAGCAAAACCAGAAAAAGAAAACCGAGATGAAGAAAACGGGTTCGGAGGCTAAGTTACGAGTTGGGAAGGTGCTAGGCACCCAACTCGCCCTTTCGGTCTCAAAACGGTTTGGCTAAAGTATGCTTTTTTTGTTATATTTATTCAATGTGATAAATAAAGCATTAATCGCCTACAAATACATCACATTCTATATTATTTACGGACTTGCAACAATCTCTCTTTTACAAACAATTACAAATATACTTGGAAATATTTTGCCATTATAACAGCTACATTTAGTATTATTTCCTAACAAAATCCGGGCAGCATAACTTGTAAGATCCCGATTCCCGGTTAGCTTGAATTGCGTGCAATGCTCGCATTTCTTCTTTGGTTGATTGCTCGTTTGGTTTGTGAGAGAGTCTAATTGTGTATGAGAGATCACATTAAGACCAAAACACTTTTAAGAGATGTCATATAGTTATTGATTTGCTAAAGTCAAAAGTCGTAACCCGACGATAGTCGAAATGTGACGCGATTGAGAGTTTGTTCGGATTTTGTGTTCTTGACCTCGATTTGGTCCTAGATCTTTACATGATGATTTAATAACATGTTTAGATGTGTTAGACTTCTAATTGGATGCATTCCATAAGTCTCGTGAAGTTTTGACGCCTCGAGAATAGCAATTCTCCTTATCGCGTAGTTTGAGATTGAGCCGGGCGATCGTCTCGTCTTTCGGGAGCTTGTTTACCCTATCTGTTGTTCATCATCTGAGAGGCATTCAGGCCTATTTTGTAGCCCTAATAGGTGTTTACAATCATGGGTTATTACCCGTCGGTTTGTGGTTTCATTCGGACGTTTTGATAGCAAGTTGTTACGTCTTGCGTCGGTTTTGCCAGGGTTGTTTCGGTGTTGTTTATGGGAGTTTAGACTTACTTTAAAAGTGGTTTGAGACTTGGATGGATTAGTTTAATGTTTGAGGACTTTAAGGGTTCAATTTTGAGCCATTTCGAAGCTTTAAGGCTCGAGGATGCATGCGGGAGAGGCCGGGACCGAGCAAGGAAGCAACAAAAGTCGGGAAGGGGTAGTAAGGAGTGATGCGGTCGCATCACTCAAATACAGCGACCGCAAGGGTCCACCCACAGCAGCTTTGTTACGGGATTTTTGGGGAAAATTGAATTGTTGACCAATTATACCCACCCAAACCCAACCTAAACTAATCCTAAACCCTCTAACTAACCTAAGACATGTCCTAACCATCTATTGGTGTTTTAGAGGTGGATTAAGTTGGCTAATTAGAGAGAAACAACCCCACCCACCTAAACTAATCCCACTTACTTTCTATCATATATAAACCACCAACACTTCATTAAACCTCTCATTTTCTGCCTACACTTCACAAAAACGTGGGAGAGCTTGAGAGAGGAGATTTCTAGGGTTCTTGAGTGCCCAATCTTGGAGGCCATAGCTTGGGACCTTCATTTCTCAAGCTACACCATAGTTTTGAAGAAGGGATTGAAGAGAACAACACCCAACACCAAGAATTTCGGGATTGTGACTTGAAGGGGCTGATTTGAGGTAAGTTTCTACCCTATTTCTCCTTCTTTTGGGCTCCATTGACCCTAGGGAAACAATCATTTGTGCTATGTGAGGTCAATGGAAGCCATTGTTAGGGTTTGTAGAAGATGCCATGAACCCTAGGTTTTCAAATTTATGATAGAGTTGATTGAACCTATGTGAGACCATGATTTATGTGAAATTCATGTTCTAAATGGTCTATTGAACTTGGTTATGTTGGTTATCCATGAGTATTGAGGTTGATTTGGTAGAGATACTTGGAGGGTGTTTTGCCCAAATTTGGTTTAGCTTGCAAAATTATGGATGTGAGCTTGATTACTATGTTTTATATGCTTAATAGAGTATATTAAACCATGTTGTATGATTTAATCATGAATTGGGAATTATGATTGGTAAGGTGACTTGAATGAATTTATGCACAAGATGGCCAATTTGTTCTAAGTTGCATTGCGAAGTAATTTGTGGGGTTTATGTGAGTTTAACGAACATGGGAAGATGGTTATTGATGTTGGTTATGAACATAGAGGATATTGAGACTCATGGCTTCTATGCCCTAAAATTTTAGAAAGGGTAGATTAGACTCAACGAGTCATTATAAGCTCGATAATATGCTAAGCAAACTTGGGTTGAAATCCTACGACGATTGGATTTCGTTTGGTTAATGGAGTGAAAAACATAACTTCCAAACTTTAAATGGTTGGTGATTGTGATGTGTTTTGTGGATTTTAGTCTTGGGAATTAAGCCCGAATGACTATTGGGAATTGTTTGTAAACTTTAATGAATTATTTCGGTGTGGAGTTATAAAACACATAAAGAATGAAATGTGTTAGTAAGACTCAGCGAGTCGTTATAAGGCCAATAAAATGATAAAAGCCTTGGGTTGAAACCCTACAATGTTTGGGTTTGTTTGGGTTATGATTATGCACACCGGATTTTTAGTTTGTGTCCAATGGAGACACTCATGGTATGAAGACTCATTAGAAATATGTTTTGAGCATGCTTGTTAGAGCATGGACATTTGAGACCAACGTATGGTCACGTGTATATGTAAGAGAAGATTAAGAAAGAATTCTCTCCTTAAGGATTTTGGTTGCGTGCTTATAAAAACACTAGTGAGAAGTGACTACGGAGTAGTCATGATGTTTTGAGTATGAGGTTGGTGTTATCGATCATGTGTGACGATTAGGACTATGATTGAGTCCGGTGTACTTTAAATAAAAGACTAAAATAATAAGTCTTGAATTGTGGATATTTTGAGACTAGCGTAGTAGTCTTTGGGTTGATTTGAGTTGAGGATTATGGAAGACCTCACATTATATAGTATTAAGCTTGTATACTATACTTGGTGGGTTGATGACTTGAGGCATAATGAATACCTCAATAAGTAGTTCTTGAACTAAACTTATAAGTTAGTTGAACACAATGGTTATATGCAAATATATGCATTATTCATGATGTATGGTAGAGCATTATGTCCTACTTGATTTTATGCAATTATATGCATGGTTTATGAGATTTTAGAGCATTATGTCCCTACGTGGTTATATGCAAATATGTGCATGGATTATGGGATTTTGTGGAGCATTATGCCCTACTTGTTTATATGCAATTATGTGCATGGTTTATGAGATTGTTGTAGAGCATTATGTCCTACATGGTTTAATGAGTCCGATAATTATGAATTTGGTCTCATTGGTTTATACAAGTAAATATCTACTTGATCATTTGGTTTAAAGTCAAGTTTGCGGGTTTTGGTTGTTGTCGGCAATGGGACGATTCATAGTCTTTGGGAACAATCGCTATGAATCGTTGCATTGGGTCCTTTTCTCCTCACTATTTGGCCAATAGTGGGATGTGGTCTCGAGAGAGAGCCATCTAGCCTACTTTCGAGCTCCCATTTCTCATCCGGAGACTGGATGAATGTAACGAGTACTCATTAAGGGAAACTGATGAGTTGAGATTATTTGGGAGGAAACCCCTGGTATGATTGATTGGGAATTGAGCCCGGATCATGGTTTGAGATTTGATCTCATGGTAAGTTGGTTGGGTTTTGAACCCGGATTTGATTGTAACGGTTCGAAATACGTTTACTGTTACGCATATTTATTTATGAGCATTTATATGAAAAATAATATGCTACTTGATTTATGTGAGTTTATGTGCTTTAAAAATTAAGTACATGTTTCATGATGGTATACTAGCATGATACCATGATTTTATATGATTGTGCATTTATGCCATGCCATGACATAATATGCCACATGTTGCATTTAGAAACTTACTGGGTCATTATGACTCACTCCGTGTGATTGTTTTCCCTAGTGTGTGCAGTGATCCCGTTAGTACGCGTAGCGGCTTCGGATAACGACTTCTAACAGGTGGTCTTCCAAGTCAAAAGCTTGGAGTTATTTATTATTATGTTGTTATTTATTTGTGAGGCTCGAATGTAAAGTTATGTAGACTTTACTTGGGTAGAATGTAGTAGTATGTTATGGTTGTGTATTTGAGAGCCGGTTGTATTGCCGAGCCGTTGTATCCTTAGAAATTACCCTCGTTGTCATTTCGATCATGTGTGGCTCGTTTATTCTAGTTTTGGTATCATTATTGTTCCTACCTCCGACAGTTTTTTTTTAGTCGTGAGTTTTGGTTGGTGGTTTAGCATTAATTATATTGCTATAGTTGAATTGTTCCTCCGGCATGTTATAGCCGTTGAGTGGTGTTTATCAGGTTGGGATTTTGTCTGTTGCCGGCCTTGGTTGCCGATGGTTTGTTGTGCGTGTCTAATGTTGCGTCACGCGCGTCGAATTTTTGGGCCGAGAGATTTACCATCTCTTTGGTTGTTTATATTTAGGAGCTTGTTAGCTCGAGTTCCATTATGGTTTTGCTTCCGCAGGTTTTGGTTATTATTTTCCTGTATCGCCGTTATGGCTTTATATTCCTGTCTTGAGCTTGTTGGCTCATCTTTTGACTCGCACCATTATGCTTAGCAGGTGCTTGTCGTCTCTTAGTTTGTCTCGATGGCACGACCTTGGGATCTCGTATTGAGAGAATTCGCTTATATATTTACATTGGGCTGGATTGGAAATAATACTCTTACAAATAAAGACTTTAATGAATAGATAAAACAAATAATTACGAATACATCTGAAAACATTTGGCCATTATAACGGCTACATTTATTACTATTTCCTAATTAAATGCGGGAAGCACAACTGCTTATATGGCTACATTGGGCCGGACTAGAAATAATACTTTTACAAACAAATGAAAGACTTTTAAAAACAAATGTTGTTGTTGTGTTTGTGTGTTGTGTGTTGTGTGAATTTGGGCGTGGATCGCTCTCCGAAGTTACTTTTCGCCTCGGATCGGGCGGTGGTAAATCGTTTGTGTTTGGTTGTTTGTTGGTTTGAGGTTGGTGAAATCGGGCAGAATAACGCTTATTTCGCTGATTTGGCCTTTTAAATCGGGCAGAGCAACTGCTCTTTCCACGATTTTTGGACCGGGGAAAAAGGGTGGATACCTAGCTGGGGGGCTAAGGTACACTTCTATCGGTTAGTTTTGTGTTTGGAGGTAGTTTGGTAGGGTTTCGAGGCTTTTTGAGGTGATCACTCACTATCTCACACCACTCTCTAATTCTCAAGTGTAACGAGAACGCGGAGAAGCTTTACGCAAATTTTCTGTGTCGAAATGAGGAGCCGGGTGCCTCTATTTATAGGAGGAAGCTGGGACATTGGAGGAAATAAATTTTCTTCTCTCAAGCAAGATCAATCCGTGTATTACTGAAATGTTGCATTTTGCGGCAACTATTTGGATGAACTGTGGCAGAGAAGCAAATTTGGGCGCCATGCCCATTAGTTTTGGGCACCATGCCCAATTTAATGGGTAGCCACGCCCATTTCTAAAAGTTTGTCATTTTTGAACACTTTAGTCCCTGCAATTCGTCCTTTTGCGTATCCTGCTTTGTCCTTTTGCATTTTTGACCCTGTAACTTGACATTTGTTAATGTTTTAATAGGTCTTGATATTTTATGTCATGTCACATACCAGGGGTACGAAATTGGGGTGTCTACACTATGTTTCATACTTAATTGTTTGATTGGGGTTTTATGTGTTTAATGACCTTAGTAACCTATTTAATTACGTTAGTATGGACATAGGAGAGTATTGAGGCCAATGGCTTCTATACCCTAATTTTTGAAAGATTGATTATGACTCAACGGAGTTGACCATTGGGTTAGTATGACATTAAGGAGTAATGTGCCTAAGTCCAACGAATTTTGGGGTAGTATTAATGGAGGTTAAGCCTCCAAGCATTTTAAAATGTATGAAGAACACTTTATGATTAGAGTCTTGATTTTATCTCTAATGTGATTATGTGCTAGTTGTGAATGAAAAGCATGACTAGATGATTGTAGAGTACATGCCTACTTATTTGAGCATATGAATATGAATTACGTGTGCTTGAAGTTTGAGTCCAGCTGGAGTCGGTTTGTTGAGTCTTTGGGGGCGGGGACGATGTATCATCTTCCCAATTGTGAGATTCGTGATTTTGATGGATCGCCGTGCCGGATTGCACACACCCTCTATCGATGGCCACGGTAGGGAAGTAGTTGATCTCAGTTGTAGTATAGAAACATGACTTTGATAACTATCGGAACTCGAGCGAGGAAATGTCTCGGGGACGTCGATATCCACGAAAGGGATATCGAGGACACATAAAGGTTTTGCACGTGTTTTTGCAGGAGCGACACGGCGGAAAAAGGGTAACGGTATCACATCCCTTTTGTATGAATTGACTCACGAGTGCTTATATGTGAATAATGTGCTACATGAATATGATATGATATGAAATGATGGTTGATTGAATTAATGAAATGTTATACTTGTTGATAACATGATATTCAAGATTTTTAAGTATGAATGCCTTGACATGATCATTTATGAAATGTATATTATGCCAATAGCATGAATTATTATTGTTGAGCATGATGCCATGACAGGAAGTTATGTTAGTAACTTGCTAAGTCTTTATGACTTACTCCTATTTGTTTTGATTGTTTTCCCTAGATCCGAGCCGAGCGAGTGGTTCGAAGTGATTCTCAAGTTACGTTTGTGAAGCTTGTGACGAGGTTGCTACCTTGTAATTTTAGTATCTTTTCTTTTGGCAAGGATGATGGGAACAAAAAGTTATATAAACTTTATGTGGGGTAGCAAGACTTTGTGTGCTTGATTATTAGTACTTATGTTAATTAGTACTTAATCTTTTGAGAGCCGACATGTGTTAGTCGTGCCTTATGTATTTATGATGCTCATGCTTTAGTTGTTTAAATCATATATTGGTTTGTTTATTATGTTTGTTATCAGGCATGTTTTTAGCCGTTAAGCATGTTAGACTAGAGTTGTAGACTTAGTTTAATGTTGAGTTCCGGCCGTAACGTCGCCGATGACTTGGTATATAATTGCTATAAATTGTTGTACGTGCCTATTGTTGCGTCACATGATTTTATTTTTGGACCAAGAGATTTATTATCTTTAAGGTTGTGTTAGTTTGAGCTTGTTAGCTCGGGCGCCACTGTTTAATTATATTACGCTTCCGCTTGTGTTATAGTTTTTGGCATATCGCCGTTATGGCCTTACCCACTATTTGCTATTTGTTTTTGTTACGTGCCTTTTTGGAAGTGGCACGACCTCGGGGTCTCGTCTTGGGATCCGGGTCGGGTCGCCACAATTGGTATCAGAGCTTATGTTTATAAGTTAGCTATTCGCCGGGATAGGTTCCTTGGCTTAGGGGGTTGGTTTTGTGTGATAGTTCTATCTTAACGAAGAGTGTTCTTGTAGGTTAAACTGGTTGACACTAGAGCTGGTACTAGCACCAGAGGTAGTGCCGGTAGAGGTGTCGATAGAGGCACGAATGGTGGTAGAGAGACTAATGAGAACCGCCAGCCAGAGGTTCCTCCACTTCGGACGCCGGAGGAGTAATTTGAAGCTATGGCTACCATGTATAGGGGTATGCTTACGATGATGAATGAGATGAATCAAAGGGTCTTTGGTAGGTGAAACCACCGCCAGACTACGACGGCCACGGCCCAAGACCGCAGGTTGGAGTACCGGTACAGGATGCAAGACATCACGGAGATTCGATGCTTGAGAAGTTCGTAAAGTCTGAAACCAAGAGTACTGATGGGGAACCAGATGCTTCGAAGGCCGAGTTGTGGATCGAGCATCTAGAGAAGATATTTGCACCATTGAGGTGTGATGATGAGCAGAAGGTGGTACTAGCAGTGTTTAAGCTAGAGGGCGCTACGGAGCATTAGTGGCAAGTGCTAAGAGAGAGTTGGGACATGCTGTGTAAAACCCTGAAATACTGCTTGCTTGTGATATGCATGAATTCATATATTTATAATCATGATGAATATGTTCATTTAGCTCCCGGTTGTGTATAGAGTCAATAGCATGATCATTGACGTTGTTGGAGATGCATGTATGCATTTTTCTTTCGCGAGATGTGTTGAATCTCTGCTTACGTTTATGTGATTAACACATGGAAAATTGTTAGAAGGCATTTATAACATCATTAACATGCCTTGGTTATTGGTTAGATGCTTGTTGCATTGTGGGTTGGGTTGCTAGTTTGATTTTAGCGTTAACCCTTTTCAGTTTAACTTTTCCGGTCGTCGTTCGGGAGAGTTCTGCCTGGTTTCCTGGCATTGTTTTGATGGGGTTTGAGGCTTGATTACCTTGGTTAAGGTTTGGAGGTTATTAAGATTGATTTATAGACCATTTTTGGCTTGGAAGGACTCGAGATTGCATGCGGGAGAGTCCGGGATCGAGCAAGGAAAGCAGAAAAGTTGGAATGCTGGAAGCAGCATGATGCGCTCGCATCATGCATGTTGGATGCGACCGCAAGGTCCTCTTAACGCCTTACGGGATTTGGTTTGGTCTCAGGCGTCGTCCGAACGTTTTGGCCTATTAAACCCAACTTAAACCTATTCTAACCTCACTTAATTAGCCTAAGACTAATCCTAATCACCTATTAAGAGAATTAGGGGGTAATTAGTGATTGATTAGTGGGAATTAATCCCTCATATAAAAGCAAACAGCCGCACTCTTTTATTCATTCATTCTGGCCTTATGCCTTTCTCCTTCAAGGCCTTCTCGCGAGCAGCCAAGGAAACTCGTGAGAGAGGGCTTTTGAGGAGGCGATTCTAGGGCTTCAAGAGGCTAAGCTTGGAAGCCATAGCTGGGTGTCTTCTTCTCCATCTAACCCGCAAGATTGAAGAGAGCGGAGTGAGAAGAAACGGGTTCATCGTTGAGTTCGAGTTCGGGCAGTTTGTAGGGCTGAGAAATTGTAAGTTTCTACCTCTCTTCCCTTGATTTTGAGCTCCATTGACCCTAGGGAAACAGCCATTCGTGGTATTTGAGGTCAATGGAAGCCATTGTTAGGGTTATAGAATATGTATGAACCCTAGGTTTTCAATTGAATGCTAGAACTCAATTGGCCTATGTGAGACTATGATATTTGTAAAATTCATGCTCTAACTAGCCAAATGAACTTGTTTATGTTGATTGATAATGTGGATTAATGTTGGTTTGGATGAGATGCTTGGAGGGTGTCTTGCCTAATTTTGATTAGCTTGCAAAAATTAATGATGTGAGCATGATTAGAATGTTTTATATGTTTAGTAGAGCATATTAAACTACATTGTGTGAATTAATCATGAATTGGAAATTATTGGTTGGTATGGTGACTTGAATAAATTTATAACCAAGATGTTTAATTTGTTCTAAGTTACCTTGTTAATTATTTTGTGGGGTTTATGTGAGTTTATTGATCGTCGGGTTATGGTTTTGACGATAGATATGAACTTAGGGGGATGATGAAGCCTAAGCTTCTATTCCTTGAATTTTCGGAAAACTTAGATTGAACTCAACGGAGTTAACCTTTGGGTTAGTTTGAATCCTAGGAACTATGATTTTAAGTCCTACGGAATTTTGGGTAGAATTCATGGAGGTCGAGCCTCCAAGAAGTTTTGGAGTGTGTGAAGCACACTTGATTATGAGAGCTTATATGATTCTCGGTTGTGATGTTTATGCTAGTTGTGGATTAATTGCATGACTAGTTTGATGGTAGAGTGTTTACCTACTTGTTTTGAGCATATGAGTATATATTACTTGTGCTTGGGTCTTGAGTCCAGCTGGCGTCGGTCTGTTGAGTCTTTGGTGGGTCGATACATTGTTTTCACGAATTATGGGATTCGTGATTTCGATGTATCGCCGTGCCGGGTTGCACACACCCCTCCATCGATGGCCACGGTGGGGAAGTAGTTTATCTTAGTTGTAGTAATACACATGACTTTGATAACTATGGAACTCGAGCGAGAGGCTGTCTCGGGACGCCGATATCTACGAGAGGGATATCGAGGGCACATAAGGGTTTGCACGTGTTTTTGCAGAGCGACACGCGAGGAATTTTGGTAATGGTATCATATCCCTTATATATATGAATTGCTTCACTAGTACTTAAGTGAATACGTGCTTAGTGAATTGGATATGATATGTTGATGGTTTGGTTTCTTACATGTTATACTTAATAGATAACATATTGATTAATGTTGTAAGCATAAATGCTATCACATGAATTTTATTGGAATATTGTTTTATGCCAAAGGTATAAATTATTATTGTTAAGACTTATATGCCTTAACATGGATTTTTGGTAAAATGTTATACTATGATGATAACACATTTATTTAATGTTGAGCATGGATGCCATACATGATTCATTATGAGGTTATTTCATGACAATAGCATGATATATTTTATAATTGAGCATTATGCCATGGTAGGAAGTTATGGTTAGTAACTTACTAAGTCATTGTGACTTACTTTTATTTGTTGGTTGTTTTCCCTAGATCCGAGCCGAGCTAGCGGATCCAAGTAAACAGGAAGGTTACTTTGGCAAGGAAGTCTTTTGATCAAGGTTGCTACTTAGGTGCTCATTTTCTTTTTGGTGAGGTCGTTGGGAAGATGAAGTTACATAAACTTCATGTTTTGGGTAGCAAACCTTTATGTATTTGTAATGTTGTAATTATGTGTTAGCCTATTCTTTTGGTAGCCAACCGGTGGTGGTTGTGCTTGATGTATATATTATGGTTGTATCTCCATATGCTTTATGGTTGTTAGTACTTATAATGTTAGTACTTATGTTGGTAGCCATTGGTTTTAGTCGGTGCAGTTATCGGTAATTATGTTTAGCATGGTATATTGCTAGTTTAAATGATATTTGTTCTCCGGCATGTTTTTAGCCGTTGAGTTGTTAGACTAGAGTCTTAGACTTAGTTTAATGTTGGGTTCCGGCCGTAGTTTCGCCGATGACTTGGTATATTTTATGCTTATTATTGAATTGCATAACGGGAGTTTGTCCTGTGCCCAATGTTGCGGCGCGAATCGAATTTTTGGACCGAGATTAATCATCTCTTTGGTTGTTTTAGTTTGAGCTTGTTAGCTCGGGCGCCACTGTTGTATTATAATTTGCTTCCGCGTATGTTTTGAGTTGTCGGTGTATCGCCGTTATGGCCCTACCCATTATTTGCTACTTGTTTGTTGTTATTTGTTCCCCTGGGCACGACCTTGGGATTTCGTCTTGGGATCGAGATCGGGTCGCCCTGATTAATATCGAGCTATGATTATAAATTTAGCTTTCAGCCGGGATAGGTTCCTTGGCTTTGGGGGTTGGTTTGTGTGATAGATTTATTTTATTAACGCCGAGTGTTATTGTAGGTGTTAATGGTGGATACTAGAGCAGGAGCTAGTTCCGGAGGTGGCACCGGTAGAGGTGCTGGTAGAGGTATTGGCGGTGGCAGAAATGCTAACGATAGTCAGCGAATATTCCTCCCACCGATATGAGGCGATGGCAAATATGTATCGTGGCATGCTTGATATGATGAACGAGATGAATCAAAGAGGTTTTGGTAGAGTGGAGCAACAAGGAGGACCACGGCCGGAACCACGGCTGAGCCACGAGGTAGAGGCCGAGGCAAGAGGCTAGGCATAATGATAATTCTATGCTTGAAAGATTTGTGAAGTTAAAGCCGAGGCAATTTAATGGAGAGCCGGACGCTGCAAAAGCCGAGCTTTGGATCGAACACTTGGAGAAAATATTTGCACCATTGGGTTGCGATGATGAGCAGTTGTATTAGCGGTGTTCAAGCTTGAGGGTCTGCCGAGCACTGGTGGCGGTGTTGAGGAGAGTTGGGAACTGCATAGAGTCCCACAGATATGGCCTAATTTCGTTCGTGAGTTCAGAGCTTCCTATGTACCGGAAGTGGTCAGGGAGAAAAGAGAGAAAAGAATTTCTGGATTTGGTGCAGGGGAGTATGACAGTTTCC
>JABEVN020004180.1:0-15162 GCA_013146195.2 Codonopsis lanceolata | reverse complement strand
ATTTGGTTAATTATTTTTTTGATTAGGAAGTGTCTTGACTCTTGATTAGTCTTTGGATTTTTTTAATCACTGTAATCAGTCATTGACTCATTGTTAATATACATTAGACAATATAAATTAGTCATGAATCATGATCCGCATCATCATTATTGTGAAATTTTTGATTTGTTTATGATTTATGAAATTTTGTTTGTTTTCAAATTTCCTTGCGGGTTTGCTTGAAAATTAGAAATACAAAGTCCTATTTACAATAATTTTTGGTGGATCCTTGGATGTTTATATTTATATCAACAATTCAACATAAACATTGGAAGCAAAAATCGGGTTTTATTGCTCTTTGACTATCATTTTTATTTATTATCGTTATTTGTGTTAGATTTATCTTTGAGTGTTTTATTTTAGAATTGAATTTATAGTGCAAACATGTTACCAAGAAAATATTTATCCGGAAGTCAAAAAAGAAATAAAAGAAAAAAGAGATGATGAGATGAAGAAAACTCAAAGAGAGCACTTGATAAGTTTTTTAAAATAGTTTTCCGTTAAAGATCAATTGATGAATCAACCAGAGTAATAAAGAAGAAGAAAACGAACATATAATGAGTGGGGAAGAAGAAATGAAAGATGATGATACTAATGATTTGAATGAAGAAGAAGAAATGAAAGATGATGATACTAATGATTTGAATGAAGAAGAAATGAAAGAAGATGATAGTGATGATTTGAATGAAGAAGATGATAATTTAATTGAGAATGAAAATAAAATTGAACAAACTAGTCAAGCTTTGAATATATATGATCCAAAAACTTGGGATAACATTGATAATAAAACAAGAGATATTTTAGTGGAGAAAGGTCCTATAAGAGAGAGTAATTTGAAATTTCCTATAGATGGGCTTTCTAGACATTTTGCATATTCTTATTATAAAGAAAATTACAAAATGGAGAGAATCAAGATAGAAAATGGCTTGTTTACTCAAAAGATGCGAACAAAGTGTACTGCTTTTGTTGTAAATTATTTAAATCGTGCAAAATATTAGTTTGCTAGCAAATGAAGGCCTTGATGATTGGAAACGTTAAGTGAGAGATTGAAAAAACATGAGAACTATTGAGCATATCAACAATATGAGAATTTGGTTAGATTTGCAAATTAGATTGAAAAAGAATGAAACAATTGATAAAGAGTTACAAACCCAAATTAAGAAAGATAAAGAACATTGGAAACTAGTTTTGGTAAGAATTCTTTTTACGTGTAAAATGTCTTTGTACTCGAAATTTGGCTTTTCGTGGAGAAAATGAAAAGATTTACCAAAATAATAATGGAAAATTTTTAGGGTTACTTGAATTAATTGCAGAATTTGATTTAGTAATGCAAGAGCATTTTAGACGTATTCAAAAAAAGGAAATTCATTATCATTACCTTAGTCATAAGATTCAAAATGAGTTGATTTCAATATTAGGCTCTAAAGTAAGAAGCACTATAATTGAAAAAATAAAAGAGGCTAAGTATTTTTCGGTGATACTTGATTGAACTTCGGATGTAAGCCACAATGAACAAATGACTTTAATAATTCGATGTGTTGATATGTTAAGTTGTCCAATAAAGATAGATGAATATTTCATAGAATTTTTAATTGTTGATGATACATCTAGATTAGGGCTTTTCAATGAATTACAATCTGTTTTAGAATTACTCAAACTTGATATTGATAATGTAAGGGGACAAGGTTATGATAATGGTTCCAATATGAAAGGAAAACATCAAGGTGTACAAAAGAGATTTCTCGAAATCAATCCAAGAGCATTTTATATGCCATGTGCTTGTCATTCTCTTAATTTAACAATATGTGATATGACAAATTCTTGTGTTAAAGCTATCTCTTTTTTTTTGGAATTGTGCAACGCATGTATACCTTATTTGCTAGTTCTACAAAAAGATGAAAAATTTTACTAGATCATGTTCATCAATTAACTTTAAAACCATTATCAACAACAAGGTGGGAAAGTCATGTTAATAGTATTATAGCCATAATCACTCAGCCTGAAGAGATAAGAGAAGCCCTATTTGAATTGTCGAGAGTAAGTGAAGATGCCAAAACTAAAAGTGAGGCCGAGACATTAGCAACTCAACTTGAAAGTTTTGAATTTTTTATTGGGCATGACTATATGGCATAATATTTTGAAGAAAATTAATTTGATTAGTAAGAAATTACAATCAAGATATGCAAATTGATAGTGCAATAACTATTTTGAAAGGTTTGATTTCGTATTTTGAAAGATATAGGGAGGATGGTTATCAAGAAGCCCTAGTATTAGCCAAAGAACTTGCATCTAAAATGGAAATTGATCCTATCTTTGCTCAAAAACGTAAAATTCGTAGAAAAAAACAATTTGATGAAAATTGTCATGAGGACATATCACAATCTCCTGAGGAGTCTTTTAAGACTAATTATTTTTTTGTTGTTGTGGATATTGCTATTACATCTTTAAAGAGTAGATTTGAACAATTGAATATTTTTGAAAACATTTTTGGTTTTTTGTTTAATCCCAAGAAGTTGAATTCATTAGATGATAATAGATTGCATGAATGTTGTGTTAATCTTCAAGTTGCCCTAAAACATAATGAGAAATTTGACATTGATGCCAATAATTTATTTTCTGAATTGCAAGTGTTGCAAACGTGTCTACCAAAAGATATAAAGTCAGCCATCGAAATTCTTGAGTTTGTTAAAACTTTAGATTGTTTTCCTAATATTTCTATTGCTTATAGAATTTTATTAACTATACCTGGAGTTCTTGTCGCATCGGCCAGAAAGAAGCTTTTCAAAACTAAAATTAATAAAATCATACTTACGTTCAACTATGTCTCAACAAAGATTAAATGGCTTAGCAATTTTATGCATTGAAAATGAGATGACGAAAAAAGTTAATTTTGACGACCTTATTGATGATTTTGCTTCTCAAAATGCAAGAAGATCTAGCATTTTTCAATAATTATTTGATACTTATTTACTCGTGTGCATTTGTTGATTTTGTACTTTTTTCATTATTTTTAATGTTGAAAAGTGAAAAAAAAAATTAAGATTTTATTTTTATTTTTCTAAAGGGGGGCCTCACTTTTCATTTTTGCCCAAGGGCCCTTGAAAATTCAGGGCCGGCCCTGATTGCAGATAATCTCACTAATAGTTTAATCTTTTAGATGAGTTGATTATTTAACACGGTCCTCCCTTGTACCAAATAATTAATAAATAAATTAGATTTTAAGTAGTAACGCACGTGGGAGATCCTAAGGATTGAAGTCATAAACATGGAGAAGGGGTATAACGTGATGGAGGTATTGTCTCCTTCCTTCTAGCTTCTGAGCAAGGTAGAATGAGACCAGCTCTTCCTCTGTTGGATAGAACCTGAAACCCGGTGGCACTCCCACTTCTTCCATGGATCGATCCAACGAATCCCAACCCTCTCTCTCTCTCTCTCTCTCTCTTTCTCTCTCTAGAAGCTGGAAGCTTCTCTTTAATTTGTGTAAACAACTTAGCAATATATTTGTACTTTGAATATAAGTGTGGGCGGGAGATATATAAATAGTAACTTAAAAACTCCCACCCCACCCTTATTTCTTTTTCAGCTTTGGCGGCCCGCGGGAGATATATAAATAGTAACTTAAAAACTCCCACCCCACCCTTATTTCCTTTTCAGCTTTTCCATGGTACTCCTTTTTCTTAATTAAATAGCACATCTTTCTTCTTTTTCTTCCCCACGCCGTTTTTTTTATAAAAAAACTTACATTCTAATCTTTCTATTTTTAGAAGTTCTCTTAATAATTTTAAATTTAATTTGATTCTCAATTAATTTAATTGATGAGTACTCTTACTCTTACATGTATTCTTTAAAGAACGCATTACTCTAATATTTATAATATATTAACAATTATCTTTATTAATATGTGTATCAAATCAAATAGGATACTCTTTTCAAAATAGAGGGAGTAATTGTGTAATTTAAAAAAATGTATAAGCAAATAAGGCAACAAGTCTTAAACATTTGAGTAGCAAAATAAGACTATTATATATATATATATATATATATATATATATATATATATATATATATATATAAGACAGGTGGTTTGGCAAAAAGAGGTGAGAAAGGGACGGGACGTGGTTATGTGGAACAAAAAACTCATTTTTCCCACTTAGCCTATTAAATTAATTTATTTTGTCATGAAGAAGACTTGGTGGAATCATTCAAATCCTCATAAGATCAACCTTTTTCTTTATTATTATTATTATGTTTCTCAACATGTAACATTGAAAATGTACGATGTTAATCTATTACTTTAAAATATATACCACCCAACGTTCCACTCAAAGTATCAACATTTGAAATATTTAATAGATAAATGATATTCTTTTGTTCGGGTAAATAGTCTTCATTTCAAAGTTAATTTTTTTTAATAAAATAATATTTTTGGTAGTTTATTAGTAATAAAATAACACTTTTATACTTTAATTTTTGAAGGATAATTGCATAAAAAACCCCGACCTATTTTAGGTATTGCAAATTGAACCATAACAATTATTTATAGGCTTATTGAAACCCATCCTTCTTTTATGTTTCAATTAGAACCCTCCGTCCATTTAATCCGTTAAATGGTAACGGTCTGTTGAGTAGGATGCCAACGTGGCATCTTACGTGGCAAATTTTATTTCATTATAAACCTTGTACAAATTGTAATTTCATTAAAAAAAATCCTAAAATTTATTTTCACCAAATAAAGCCTTA
The DNA here is from genome assembly GCA_013146195.2 of Codonopsis lanceolata. Lineage (NCBI taxonomy): Eukaryota > Viridiplantae > Streptophyta > Magnoliopsida > Asterales > Campanulaceae > Codonopsis > Codonopsis lanceolata. Next base: position 10,383 of record JABEVN020004180.1, on the reverse strand, counting down.
AAATTTAAAATAAATAGTTATTTATATACTCATTTTATTTTAAGAAAATAAAGTTATTTTTTTAGAAAATAGGGCTCAAAGTATGATGCAAGTTCCAATGAGTATTTAATATTTAATACACATCCGATCCTAAATAATCATCATGTTTGATTTCGCACACAAATTAAGAAAAACAAATTATCTCTATTATAATATTGGTATAATTAATTTGTATAAAGTATTTATTTAATATGCAATATTTTAATAAAAATTAAAAATTAATATATTTGTTTGGAAATTTATTTGTAACATTTAATATTATGTTTAAAACTATAATTTTAAATTATAATTTTTCTTAAAGAAGTTAAACTGCAACTTCAACTGCATCCCACCATCCACGGCAAACCTCCTCCTATTCCGATCACCTCCTTCAAATCCGACGAAGCAACGAGTCCTCCCAGCCTCACGCCGCTTCTTCTTCGGCTTTAGCCCGGCCACTTCCATCATTCATCTCTATCCGCCCATCTCTCTCTTCTAGCCATGTTCCATCACATCCGGTCACAATCACTCAGATCTAGCTTCGCCACACCAAATCCGACTTCCTTCTTCATCGTCTCAGTTTTCTCTCTCGAATTCGGCTAGTCCACCACCTCCGTCCGATTCCAAGTTTTTTACACGAATTTTGAATTCTTCACCAAACACCCCACTAGTTGACCTCTCCTCTCGATCTGATTTCTAAATCCGAAGAAATGCAAAATCGAAAATGCTTCATCTTCGGTTCTATGATTAGAAGATTCTATAGTCAGGTATTTTCTTGAAATCAATTGTTGAATTGCTTGAATAAACAAATGTATATTGAAAATGAGTTTAAAAAGTTGCGCTACAAGTATTTGATAAAATGCATAAACGAACTTTTTTATTTTAATCTGTTTTGCATTTTTTAAACAACTATAATTTAAAAATATCTTAAATATCAAATGGGTAACAAATTTTACTTTAATTAGTTTTTAACTTCTTTAAGAAAATTTATAATTTAAAATTATAGTTTTGAACATAATATTAAATGTTAGAAATAAATTTTAAAACAAATATATTAATTTTTAATTTTTATTAAAATATTACATATTAAATAAATACTTTATACAAATTATACCAATATTATAATAGAGATAATTTATTTTTCTTAATTTGTGTGCGAAATCAAACATAATGATTATTTAGGATCGGATGTGTATTAAATATTAAATACTCATTGGAACTTGCATCATACTTTGAGCCCTATTTTCTAAAAAAATAAATTTATTTTCTTAAAATGAAATGGGTATATAAATAACTATTTATTTTAAATTTTAAGGCTTTATTTGTTGAAAATAAATTTTAGGGTTTTTTTATGAAATTACAAAATTTGTACAAGGTTTATAATGAAATAAAATTGGCCACGTGGGATGCCACGTTGACATCCTACTCAGCAGATCGTTACCATTTAACAGATTAAATGGACGGAGGGTTCTAATTGAAACATAAAAAATAGTTTGAGTTTCAATAAGCCTATAAACAATTGTCAGAGTTCAATTTGTAATCCCTAAAATAGGTCGGGGTTTTTTTATGTAGCTATCCCATTTTTGAAAATGAACTTTTTAAGTGAAACATTCTAAAATAGAATAGCGAACTATTTATTTGAAACAAATATAATATAATAATGTCATTAAAGTTGATTATATTTATAAAAATATTTAAGTACAACCAATATGTTTACAATAGAAAATAAAGATTAAATATGAATGATTACAAAAATTGTTAATATAAAATTTTAAAATAATCTCGTCAACTAAAGTTTCTCGAAATAGAAGGTAATGATATCGTATATTTAAGGATCACGACTTTATTAAATTCTCCCACTTCCTTTATTCCCATTCGAGAGGTGGAAAGCAACAAATAAAGCAGCCACGTCGCTCAAATTTTCACGTAAAAAATAACAAAAACAAGTAGTTACGAAGCTCAAATTTCAACAACAACAAACAAAAAGACTTATTTTCTTGGACGGATAGAAGAAACACACCCAAAAGCCTACCTAAACAAAGTGGTCTCGGGCATAAGCCCTCAAACTTCAAGAGATAGGTATCAAAGTTATTTTTTTTTTAGTCTAAATAATATAAAATAAGTCGTTATTTTGGTAAAATATTCATCATAAATAGCTACAAAATAAGTCATTGTTATAGTCTAATTTATATACGCTTTATTTGCAATTTTAAAATGTAGTTGTTGCAAGTTTTCTATTATTTTCTTTATCACACATACATCTATATATATAAATGTTGTATTTAGATTAAATATATAAAATAACATATTTAATTTAAAAACTTATTTTGAGATCGAAAGGTCGAGTTGGGTGCCTAACCCCTTCCTAACTTGTAACTTAGCCTCCGAACCCCTACATTATGACATATTTGGGTTTTCTCTATTTAATCCTTAAAATAGAGGTGACGACTCTGTTAAATATTTTTGAGTCCACACAAGGGTCAGGCGCATTCCACGCGCTTTAAGTTTTGAAACCACCCACTTTTCAATAGCGGGGGAAGGTGCGAAACGGAACACTTACAGTAGCGACTATGCCGGAGATGTTTTTTTTATTTTTATAAAATAAAAAAATGAAGTGCTAGTCTCATTTGTTTTTTTATGTATGTACATAAAAAGGAGGTTATTTTGGGTTTTTTGCTAAATATATTCTTATTTATTTATTTACAGTCTAAATATATATATATATATATATATATATATATATATATATATATATATATATATATATATATATATATATATATATGTGTGTGTGTGCGTGTGTGTGTGCGCGCGCGCGCGTGTATAATATGGAAATCTTGCAGCAGATTCATTTTGATGCCGGCGCAATCAGCAAAAGAAAAGAAAAAAGAAAGCGAAAGCGAAAGCAATTTCATTTTCATTTATTATTGATATGCCTAGCCCAAATCTGGTCACGAGCAGAACACGAGCCACCGTCACGTGCCGATCACGAGTAAAGGGCCTTGATGGGCCCACAGGCCCAGCAAGCATAAGAGAAGCAACCCCGAACAGCGGCAGGGACATTCGACCCAACACAGTCGACAGGCCGCTTTGTCCCAGGCCGAGGCTGCCCTGAAATTGTATCCGTACAATACATCACCTATCACAGGCGGCGAGGCCCGCCCGTTTCAGTCCAAATCGAGCAGAAGACATCAGTGACTTGCCCGCCAAGACACGGCCAAAGGTTACCGTATGTAGGCAGGACACTTGCTTTATCTATTCCTGATATCACGCGGCCAGTCGTATGTCACCATGATATCTAGAGTTTCATTCCTTGTGAAACAAGATGACTAAAGAAACCAGATCCTACTCGGATTCAACCACACAAGGGCCAATAAATACTCCTCCGCCATACACCACAAAGGTACATGCTCTCATACACTCTGCCTCTTCCTTGAGTTCTGGTATTCTGTTCTCATACACGGTACTTACTCTCACGCCGGAGGGGTTTCGCGAGGCCCTGCCTTGCACTTCCACTCAGGTTTTCTGTGCTCTCAGCCAGGTTCAAGGAAGCAGCTACAAGCCCAGATATCCTACCCAAAGAACAGACGGCCCAAGCTGAGGATTTTGCCACATCAATTATTATGTTTGTTGGAAATGTAAATATTCTTTTATTCTGTCATTTTTATTTTAGTGACTAGGACCAAATGTAATTGATATGAACATATGGTTTCCCCACTTTTCTTTCTATTTATTGATTTGAATGACCGTCAAGCTCTCTCGCGCCGTCTTTTCGGGGATTCAAACTAATCAGCCGAGATAATTAATAAAGGAACAAAAAGACATGCCAAATTTACTGCTTTATATCTGAAAAAGAAGAAATTTTTTTTACAGCTTTTTAGCTAACTCACATACTCGCACTCATGTAGATATATTCCGACTGTTAGCCTTCAACCCGATAAACACACCCGTGTATCCATGATCTTGAAAAAGAATTACGAAAACTTAGGCCGAAATTATTACACCTTGCGCCCCTTACGGAAGGATCAACTGGGTAAAGCCAGCCTAGCCCTGCATCAACCAACTTTAAAAGCATATATATCTTTTAGGACACTTCATGGACCGATCGGCTTTTATACCTCAAAATTAGTGACCGATCACTGGTGCAAAAATATATGTAAATGAATAAAAATATATACAAAGGGGTTGATTAAATATTTGATGGTATTTCTTAGACCATTTGAATGATGGATCCCGAAAAAAGTATAAACCCTTCGCCTGAGATCTGTCCAATCTTGGGAAGTCGAAAGTCAGGTGGAATACAAAGGTTCTATACTCTGGATAATGAATCCATTATTCTATGAAAAGTCCCAGACTGTCAAAACAAAGCATGTATAGCCAGAATATAGAATCTCCCGGATATAGCCAGAATCCCGAATTCCAGGAATGGCTAAAGTGAGAGTTTGATACTTATATAGAAAGGGTCACAAATCGGATAGTTGGGAATCTCTTAGGAGGATTAGCAGAAATATTCACCCATTTCTCTCATCAAAACATGAATTTACAACCCTAATTTGATAATCCCTTTGCTCTCCCAGGAATCACTTTTCTGGAGAATGCCTTCCCTCAGGACACCAACATGATTAATGGTTGTTTCCTTCAGCCAAACACTAACCCTCAGGTTCAAAGTACCAATCTTCCACCAAATACCAAGGCTCCCTCAAAAACCAATCTAGTTATCCAAAAAACTATCCCTCCAACTACTAGTGGTCCTCTACCACAAAACATTTCAAGTCCTAAGATCAACAAAGCTTCTTCAGAGAAACCACTGAAAGTCATTTCTCCTACAAAACCCAAAACCATGATCCAGCCCGAAACACCAGTGGAAATGGTTAAGAAAATCTCTCCCTACAATACTCAAGCAGAACAAGAACTTTAAAAGATCAATACGCCTACTGCACCAAATCAACCAGATCTAAAGCAATGATTCCAAATTATTGATACCCAAACACAAAAGTAGTACTAAAAACAAATCAAGTACTACAGGGGAGAAGAAACGACCCGAAGATAAAAAGCCACATGATAATCCAATTGTCTCCATTCAACTCAAAACACATGAAACACCGGGAAAGATTGGCAGTTCGGTACCTCCGAAAAGGCAAGAGCCACCAAAAACCAGCATATTCCTCATATCGTGTCAGCCTGAGTAGAAGCAGATAAATACAGAGACCGACATACAATTACCAATACCTGAGTATGATGATGGCTCTACATCTTACCTCAACGGATAAAAAGGGCAACAACTAGAGCATAGGCATTATGATACCTTGCTCGCTCCAAGATCCGTAATTTTCCAAGTATTGGTAGCACAAGGAAAGCTCAAGTCAGTCCAAAATTTTAAACCGCCAGCCCATTGGAATCATTCTCAATATTTTGAGTATCACCAATGCAGGGGACAAGCTACTGATGCATGCTTCATGCTCAGAGATGCCATTCAGGATGTCATCGAGGAAAAATTGGCCTTCACATTAGAAGAACATACGCGGAAAAATAAGAAATAGGTTAGGGGATGATGATACCTCGGGCACCAGCTATGAAGAGCTCCCGGCAGAATTTGTGGCTATTACTGATAGACCACTGCAAAACTGGTACACTACTATAGGACCGCTCCTGACAACATCAGAATTGGTGGATCGCTTCGGATACACCCTACCCTTTGTTTCTTTTTTTCGTTGGACTGGTCACCTACTAGCCCGCTTCTTAAAATTGAGGACCTCAATCCCCAGGACCACAATAAAATGGCCAACCTTGTAACCTCGAGTGTTAATAATGAAAATCTCGATGTCTTCGCATAGTCCTTGGTTGCACATGCGTTAAAAAATGAATTAACTGAATTAAATGAAAATATAATTCAACCAGTTAATAATGAGTTATGTAACAAAGTGGCCCAAAAAGATAAAGAATACTTACTAGAGCTCGCAAAGTTGGCCAAGCAGCGAGAAAAGCACAAATCAGCGGCATCAGAAGAAGACTAGTCCACCATCAATCTGGGGCTGAATAGTGAGATTAAAGAGGTCAAGATCGGTAGTTACCTTCAAGATGCAGAAAAAGCAACATTGATTGGTCTACTAAGAGAGTTTGTAGATGTCTTCGCATGGTCTTATAAAGACATGCCTAGGTTGGATCCAGTGATTGTAAAGCATTAAATTCCTACATACTCTGATACTAAGCCAGTGAAGCAGAAGCTCCACAGAATTAAGCCAGAATGGTCAGTAAAAGTGAAAGAAGAAATTATGAAATAGCTACATGTCAAGTTCATCCGGGTAGTTGAATACCTGATTTGGCTATCAAACATAGTGACAATACTGAAACCTAATGGAACTGTTTGTAACAGTTGCTGAAAAGCGCTTATAAGTACATTTGTTAAATAAGCTGAAAATTGTTTATTTACTACAAATTGAGCATAAACACTAAATTTTAAAATCAGCTAGTTCTTGATTATGGAAAAAAACTCACATTTATCTTAAAAACTCAACATGAGATAATATTTAATTAATATTTATTTTCTTAATCATAGTTAAAACAATAAATAAATATGTAGTTATTTTCTACACCATCAGTATGTGTAGTCTTTTACATTTAACTTTTATTATTTCTTTGTCAATTTTAATGTGAGTAGTCAAATATGTGGAGGTTGAAAATGTTTACCCTATAAAAATAAATAAATAATTTATAATATTCTTTATCCCACAATAAATGTTTATTTTTAGAAAAAAAATCTTGAAATTAGTATTCCTAGCAATTTTTATGTATTTATGAGAAAAAGGTAAAATGGTAATAATCAAAAGTTTATTAATAAATTGTTACCTAATTAGAGTTTTCAAGAAACTAAAGAAGTTTAAAATTTTGGCTTTTTGCCTTTGGGTTTTTAATGCATATAGGGTGCCATTTATGTCATTCGGGCTAAAGTATGTTGGGGCTACATATCAAGGAGTTGTCACCACTCTCTTCTATGACATGATACATAAAGAACTCGAGGTGTATGTGGATGACATGATTATTCATTCTGACGACATAAATGACACCTATGGCAAAGACCTTCGAAAATTCTTTGAAAGGTTACGAAAACACCAAATGAAGCTCAACCCAACAAAATGCACATTTGGAGTCACCAAGGGCAAAGTCTTGGGGTTTATGGTAATCAAGAAGGGAATTGAAATGAATCCTGCAAAAGTAAAATCTATCATAGACATGCCACAGCCAAAGACTTCAACAGAAGTCAAGGGTTTCCTGGGTCGACTACAATACATCAGTCGCTTCATTAGGCAATTGACATCTATGTGTGAGCCACTTTTTCAACTCCTAAAAAAGGACACTAACTAGGTATGGGATGAATAATGCCTGCTCGCTTTTGAAAAAGTCAAAGAATACCTTGTTAGCCCACTAGTGCTAGCTCATCCTCATCATATGCACAAATATCTCCTGTTATACCTCACTGTCGACACTGTAGTAGGGGATATGCTTCCATAAGAAAATGAAAACTCCCACACTGAAAATGTTATTTACTTTATAAGTAGAAACTTACAACGTAGTGAGCTCCAATACTCAGTCTTAGAGAAAAGCTGCACTGGTCTAGTATCGGCAACGCAAAGGCTCAAAACCTACTTGCAAGCTCGGCCCATCAAAGTAATTTTCAGAATAGACCTGATAAAATACATCTTCGAAAAGCCATCGCTCTCTAATCGATTGGCTAAGTGGTCATTCTTACTCAATAAGTTTGACATCACGTACGTTACACACAAATCTATCAAACGGAGTGTGATCGTAGATCATTTAGCCGACTTACAATTAGAATCAGAAGATGCTAAAGAACCATGTTTCCCAGATGAGGGTATCCTTGAAATTACAGATCATGACACCAAATGGAAAATGTTCTTTGATGGGACTGCCAACAAATGAGGTTTCGGCATTGGATCCTGTTAATTGATCTGGCAGATTCTCACACTCCTTTGGACATAAGATTGGAGTTTGAATGTTCAAACAACACCACTGAGTACGAAGCTTGCATCGCCGGTTTAGAAGAAGCTCTTCAAAGAGGAGCAAAGGAAATATAAGTCTTTGGTGATTCTGCCCTAATTATAAATCAAATCGAGGGGAAATGGAATACCCAGGATCCTCGGCTACAACTGTATCATGCCCGTTTGACAACTTTAGCAAATAAGTTTGATGATATCTCGTTCCATTATTTGTAACAAAATAGAAATCAATTTATCGATGCTCTGGCGACATTAGCCTCGTTGGTCAAAGTTCTATCAGAGATTAACATTCAACCATTTGTGGTAGGGAAGAAATAACTCCTGCCTACTGCTTCACAATTGACATAACTCTCGACAAGGATAATGAGTCTTGGTACTTAGACATTTGGAATCTACTCAAGAAATGAGATTATCTCAAAAAAATTAGACAAAAGAGGGAAGGTCACCCTACGAAGATGGGCATCACAATTTGTCATCAGCGCAGATAGCCTGTATAAAAGGCATTACCAATGGTTGAATTTGCCATGCATAGATCAAGCTAAGCAAAACGAGTCATGGACCAACTGTATGGTGGTACTTGTGGGCCACACATGAATGAGCATATCCTTTCAAAGAAATCAATTCGATAAGGGTACTATGGGAGTACGCTAAAAACTGATCGTATTTGGTGGGTGCGTCACTGCGACAAATGCCAACGCTTCGCCAATTGACAACACGTTCCCCTGCTTATAATTTACAACTCGATCCACAGCTTCATGGCCTTTCTCAACATGGGGAATCGACGTCATAGGTCAGGTTCACCCAAAAGGATCAAATGGCCACGAGTATGTCCTAGTAGCAGTCGATTACTTCACTAAATGGATAGAAGTTGTTTCCTACAAAGTGTTAAATGTCAAGAAAGTGACTGACTTCATCAAGACAAATATCATATATCGTTACGGAGTACCTTTTGAAATGATCTTCGATAATGGTATACATTTCGAGGGTCAAGTAAATCGACTGCTTGATGATTTAAAGTGCAACGACATAAGTCCTCCCCCTACAGACCACAAGCCAATGGTGCTGTCGAAGTAGCCAACAAAACATTAGAAAACATCATCAGAAAAATGGCTGAAACAGGAAAGGATTGGCCTGAAAAATTGCTGTTAGCACTTTGGAGCTATCACACATCAATTTGCACACCTACAGGGGCTACACCATATTCCCTACCATATGGCATGGAAGCAGTACTGCCCATTGAAATTGAGGTCCCATCATTAAGAGTAATGATGGTAGCAAATATAGCCGAGGTTGATTGGATCAAACAACGCTATGATGAGTTAGCCCTGATAGATCAACGAAGGTTACTGGCCTTAGAGCATACTCGCGCATACCAACAGTGAATAGCTCGAGCATTCAACAAAAAGGTCAAGGGCCGAAGTATTCAAGTAGGAAATCTAGTACTCCGAGAATAGCCCCCTAGTTATTGGATAATAGGGGAAAATGGAAGTGTTCATGGATGAGACCATACGTCGTTAAACAGATACAATCAGGAGTCGCTGTTTTCCTTACTAATCAAGATGGGGAAGATCTCGTTCAGCCCTAAAACATGCATGGACAAGCTTAAGCGGTACTATGAATAGGCCAAGATGCACCTAAGTGATCAAGTTATTGTTTCTCTCTTGAGCTCGCTAAATTGAAAACCTGAAAGGGCGGTCTAGACAAAAGTTAGAGCATTAAAAAAAAGAATATACAAGGAGAAATAAGGGCTCACTAGGTTGAAAACCCAAAAGAGCAGCCTAGGAAAAAGGTAGATCACAACAAAAGAAAATTCAAGAGAAGAAGAGAGAACAATCTCCAGCATACAGTCTACATCAAACAGTCTACAGCAGAACAACATAACAGAAACATGTCTTCAACAAAAAGTCTTCCATCTTGGAAGAACTACGTCGACCTGAGCCTCGGCACTGAGGAATGTAGGCAGCCTTCGGGTGCGGTTGAATATGTACAAAAGTGCGGAAAAATTCATTAAATTATAACAAAGGTGTTACATTCGTTCTTGGCCAACAACGACAAACCATTACAGAGCTAATACATTTGAAAACGATAAAACATAAATTCTAAAGGTGCACAAGTGCAACCAAGGAATACACGTTTAGGACATTGAGGTAGTCATTAACCACCCCAAAGATATCACCTAAAACGCCAGAAACCTCAGGAAGGGTCATTAACCCCGCGTACTCTAAAAAGGCCATCCTCTTCAATGCATATGGCGTCCAAGCCGGGCCCACACACTCCTTCGGTGCGTGAGGTACTTCTAACATCGAGCGACGAGAGCCCTCTAAACTCTCTTCTTCATCATCAACGCCTC
>JABEVN020004179.1:0-15170 GCA_013146195.2 Codonopsis lanceolata | reverse complement strand
TAGTTATTATATTAGGACATAATTTACTTATCCTTACAAAATTCTAAAGTGTTATGGATAGTTCAATAACAACTAATAAAAACAATTACAGTAACGCCCTATTTGGGATCGAAATAGTTGCTGGGATTCTCCTGCATCAACTTTGGCCCAACGAACTATTATTATTATAATATTTTATTTTGAGGAATTAAAGATACATATTTTTGTGATACATTGATTTTCATGTTTGAAATGCTTTCTTTTTAGTATGTCTGCTATGACTGATCAATGCAATGTAAGGAGATGGTTATGGTGATTTTTAATAAAACTATAAAATGCGTGCTATGAAGTCATTGATATGGAAGATTTATTGTTATGTTATGTTGTATTATTTGATCAATATTTGTTTCTCTTCATGTGTCTGTTCACTATTTGCTTACACACGACAATGCATCCGTCTTGTGACATAATTTTGTTGTCTTGCTTCTCTTTCAATCAACACTGCTGAAAGTTGAAACTTTCAGGCTGCATTTGCCGCAACAAGTTAAGAAACAAAATAGGCCTTGTATATGAGTTAACACTTGGGCTCTTTGCTAAATGATTGTTGTGGTATAATTGCAACAAAGTGACGAATATGTTTTTTTCTTTTAGATGTCCGAGCTGGTTTAATTTTGTTTCAGCTTGGTAGTTCCGCAGCAGGACGATGGTATCTGTTTGCTTACAAGCCGCTAGAGGAATAAAGTACATGCAATTTCAAGGAATGGAATGTAATATTTCTATATTCAATCCAATTAATTAGTTAATTTGTATATGCTTACTATAACATTTTTTTAACTTCCTAATTGCGCAGACATTAAGTGCATTGAAACTTATCCGAAAGACAAGTTCAAAAATTTGGAATACGATGACTTCGAACAATACAAACGATGTATCATAGGGGACTCGACAACAATTCACGCGAAGTGGGCACCCATCTTGGTGCACGCAACATGAATGGAACCGACATTTGCTATTTTATGCAAATGACAAGGCGAGGAAGAAGTGTGAACAAGCAAGAAAAAATCGTAAGTCAGACCGCAATGGCTTAGGATTAACTAAACATTCAGGGGGGTCAAAGAGTTTTGCCTCACATGAGCTTGCGATGGTAAGAGTTTATCTATTGTCTATATAGTCTTTGTGGATATGCTCGCATTTTAGTACAATCTTGGGTTGCTACACTTAATATGTTTTGAGGTTACTCTGTTATTGTGATAGAACATAAGAGGGAATTATTATTCTCTCTCTCACGCATAAAGAAGAATCGACAAAGTGATCACGTAAGATGATATTTTCCTTAGAACCCACAAGAGAAAGTAAGGAAGTGGCGAGTTTGTGGATGCTAAGTCTAAAAAAATCCTTGTGAGTTTAATCTAAATGTTTTATTACTTTTATTAGTTCACTCTAAACATTTAATTATACTCGATCGCTATTGAAAGATGTATCTTTGATCTCAATGCTCTTTTTATTATTTATAAAATGCAAATAGAAAATTTATAATATTCTTTTTTTTTTTTACATTTTAGGAGGATTATACTGCTCGAAAGAAAGGTAATGGTTTTGATTCCTCAGCTTGGGTGGATGTATCAGGTGGTGTTGTAAAGAATCGTTTGTATGGCTTTGGTTCATCGGTTCCTGCATCAGAGATCTTGAGTAGCAGCACGATTTCCACATCTACGCGTTCAAATGGAGATTTCACACAGACCCAAGAGTTTGAAGATAAGTTGACCGAAAGAGTTGAAAAAATGAGAGATGAAGTCACGGCACAAATACATTCCACATATGAGGCTAAATTTGAACAAATGAAAAATGATTTCCAGTTGCAATTCTAAGAGATGCGCAATTCGAGGACTTAAGAGGCTCCGAGCATCGTCCACGAGCTCTTATTTAGTTTAAAGTATGACAACTTGACAATTCTATGTAGTTTAACAGTGCGACAGTTTAGTATGACAGTTTGTCAATTCATTTTGAATGTAATGTTTGAAGCTTTGTTGACTTTAATTATTTGATTTAAGATATTTTAAATGAAATGTCCAATCAGGTACAATTGATAAATATTTATAGACATAATATTAGTAATATTTATTTTCAGAATATAATCTTCTGCGACAGAATTTTTCGTTGCAAGTATTTTTTCTTTTTAAAAAAAATTTAGTTACAAACCAACAACGGACTTTTGCAACCGAAACATTAGGTTGCATACTTGAAACTGAAAAATTCAGTTGTTAGTTTAGTTCCATGTGTAACAAATTTGAAAGCAGAAAACCGGTTGCAAATTAGGTTGCATACTGAAAGCGAAAAATTCAGCTTTGCTAGTTTAGTTCTATGTGTAACAAATTTGAAACGAAAAACACATTGCAAATTAGGTTGCTGCTGAAGCGAAAAATTCGATTTGCTAGTTCAGTTCTATGTGTAACAAATTTGAAACAGAAAAACCGGTTGCAAATTAGGTTGCCTACTAAAAGCGAAAATTCGGTTGCTAGTTTAGTTATATGTGTAACAAATTTGAAACAGAAAAAACCAGTTGAAAATTAGAAACAGAAATAAATCAGTTGTTGTTTGCAACGGATATAAAAAAATGTCCTATGAAACACATCGCAACCGAATCTACAACTACTTTTTTCCGTTGCAAGGTTTTTGCAACCACAAGAAAGTGGTTGCACAATTTTGCGACGAGGCTTATTGCTATGGACTTTGTTACGGACATTTTTCGTTGCAAACATCAATTTGAAACCGATTTTCCTGAATTGCAACCGAAAAATCTGTTTCAGTTGCCCTGTTTTTTTGTATGAGCCTCATCAAGAACTTGCCTCTTAAACCCATCGTTAGAAGGAACATAAATTCTGCCCCAAAATGTTAAAGTACCATCATTACTAATCGCAAATTCGGGTGATACATCCTCGGTCAATCCATCAATTATTTTCCTCAACTCCAGATCATTCACTTGTGCTTCTTTAATCTTTCCAAGTAGAACTGGCTTAGCACGACCGTTAGCAAAAATCACACCTCGGTCATAAACACTAGGACTCTAGTCTCTCACTTCTTCCAACATCTTCCATTCTCTAACCATCATACAAGACATGTGTACTTTCCTACTCAAGGCATCCACTACCACGCTTACTTTCCCCGGATGATACAAAATGCTACAGTCATGATCTTTTAACTTCTCTATCCATCTCTTTTGTCTCATATTCAATTTCTTTTGAGAAAATAAATACTTCGAGCTTTTATGGTCGATGAAAATCTCAAATTTAGCCCCATAGAGATAATGCTTCCACTTATGTAACGCAAAAATAATCGCAGCCAACTCTAAATCATGCGTGGGGTAATTCTGTTCATGAGTAGACAACTTACTCGATTGATAAGCGATGACTCTGCCATTTTGCATAAGTACACATCCCAAACCTTCCTTAGAAGCGTCACTATAAATCACAAGATTATCTCTTCTAATAGGCAAAGCCAAAATAGGTGCCGTCGTCAACCGTTTCTTAAGCTCTTGGAAACTAGCCTCTCATTTCTCGCTCTAGACAAATGGTGAATTCTTTTGTGTTAACCTAGTTATAGGAGTCGCGATCCGAGAAAATCCCTCAATAAATCTCCGGTAATAACCCGGTAGACCCAAGAAACTTTGAACCTCGGTAAGCGAACTAGGCCTCCTCCAATTCATCACCGCTTCAACCTTAGAAGGATCCATGGCTATCCCGACACTAGAAATAATGTGTCTCCAAAATGATACTTCCTCGAGCCAAAAGGCACACTTACTAAACTTGGCATAGAGTTGCTTCTTCTGAAGAATAGACAAGACAATCCTCAAGTGTTTTTCATGCTCCTCTCGAGATTTCTAATACACTAGAATATCATCAATGGAGACTACCACAAAACAATCAAGGTGGCTATGAAAGATACGATTCATCAAATCCATAAATACCACTGGTGCATTCGTCAACCCAAACGACATTACTACAAATTCGAAATGCACATACCTTGTGCAAAAAGCCATCTTCGGAATGTCTTCCTCTCTAACCTTCAATTGATAGTATCCCCATCTCAAGTCAAGCTTAGAGTACACAATCAACCCTTGCAATTGGTCAAAAAGGTCATCGATGTGGGCAAGTGGATACTTGTTCTTAATTGTCACCTTATTCAACTCCCGATAGTCTATTCACAAACGCAAACTCCCATATTTCTTCCTCACAAATAAGACCGGTGTGCCCCAAGGTGACAGACTCGGTTTAATAAAACCAGTCTCAAAAAGTTCTTGTAATAGAATTTTCAATTCCTTTAATTCCACGGGTGACATCCTATACGGTGCCTTGGAAATCGGTGAAGTCCCCGGGATAAGCTCAATACAAAATTCCAACTCCCTATCGAGCGGCATAGCATGATCGGTAGAAAATACGTCGGGAAATTCACAAACAACCGGAACCTCTTCTAATGTTGGAGGAGACTTCCTCTTATCAATAACACATGCAAGATAACCCGTGCACCCATGCGGCAATAATTTCCTAGCCTTTAAAGTAGAAATAAAATGTAATCCATTCAATGCATGATCACCCACAAATGTAAATTCAGGCACACCCGGCATGGAAAAAGTAACCCGCTTTTTATGGCAGTCAACTAAGGCATGATATGCACATAGCCAATCCATACCAAGAATCAAATCAAAATCACGTATAGGCAACACCACTGAATCCACATGCAAAGTGTGGTCACCCATAAGATATCATAAGCTCTCAACACTTTCGATGCCAACATATACTCCCCAAGTGGGGTAGACACTTCAAACAAATAAGGCAATGATTAAGGTAGCACACATAAATTCTCAACAAAGTGCGAAGCAACATAAGAATGCGAAGACACTGGATCTATGAGAGCTCGAGCCTTATGATCAAATATAGAAAGAGTACCTCCTATCACTACCGTAAACCCCTGAACCTTGCGTTGATTAAGCGCAAACACGTGGCCCTGAACCTTAGGTCTACCATCTACGCCTCTCTTGGCCCCAGACTGGGCCACATTCCCCGGTTGAACTGCCCCATCTTTTGGGCAATCCTTCATGAAATGAGTACCATCCCCATAAATAGTACACTTCCCAAGCTTCGCCCAACATCAATCAATTGTGTGACCCACCTTCTGACAATAACTACAAGTCATATTTCCGCCACGGTGACCTTGTTGCCCCTGAGAAGAAGAAGTATTGATACCTCGGTTCCCAGACTGTGGCCTACCTTGGCCTCCACCTCTCCTATCTTTGTTGCCTTGGTATCCTCTTCTGTTACCTGAATTATTACCCCGACCGGTGTTCTGTGTAGATTGTTGTGCATTACCAGAATTACCCTTAGTTCGGTGTTCCTCAATATCCTGCTCCACCTCATAAGCTTGGTCAACTGCGCTCTAGAAATCTGTAAGCTTAAGTGCCAGAATCTATTTTCTAAATTTAGTCCTCAATCCCTTAACAAACTTATGTGTTCTACGTGTTTCGGTAGGAATCAAGTGTGTACAATATCGACTCAGCTTAGTGAACTTCGCAGAATACTCCGCTACGGTCAAGCTACCATGCTCAAGATCATAAAATTATCGCTCCCTCTTGTTGCGGACCACATCAGGCGCATACTCATTCTTGAACTCTCTTTGAAAATTAGCCCACGTAATTGGAATCTGTTGCATCTCCCAGCTTTCCTTTAACACGTTCCACCAATGCTCGACGGCTCCCTTGAACTTAAATGTTGCCAAGATAACTCTCTCCTCATCGGTACAGCCCACAGATAGCCAACAGTTTATCCATCTCCTCCATCCACAACTCGGCCTCCCTAGAGTTTGGCTCCCCAAGAAATACACTAGGTTTCAGCTTAAGAAATTTCTCTAGAAGGGTTGTATCATTCCTCGGTCTCGGTGGTGGCTGTGGTGTTGGTACTACTTCCTCCTATTGTGGTGGTGGTGGTGGTGGTCCCTCAGCTTGACCTCCCTGTCCTGCCCTTGCCAGAAAAGCCATAAATGTGCGATACAATTCTTCCATCTGTGCATTCAGAACAACCGGATTCTGCGATGGTGGTACCTCAGCCTCAGGCTTAACTGGAACTCTCCTCTACCTCTACCACGACCGATACCATCTCCACCGCTTCCAATACCATCCCTAGGAACCTCCATGGCATACCTATAAGAATTTACTCGACATTAGAACATCACATAAAGAACCAACCCACCTAGGCCACGGAACCTATCCTGGCTGACAACTAACCTATAGCTTTCATACCAACTGTGGCAACCCGACCCGGATTCCAATACAAATTCCCAAGTCGGACCGCCCAAATATACACAAGTCAAGCATGCACAAGTAGGAATATAAAATTTCACATGACGCAACACTGCATACGATTAACAACTCGGTTACACTTGGTCGGAAAATAAAATAAAATTAGCAAGTCTTCGACGACGTTACAGCCAAAACCCAACAACTACTCCTACAATTATAACACATGCGTAATAATAACCTCAATGGCCACAACATGCCAGAGACAACAACAACAATAATGATTTTAAAAGAGTGATAAGCGGAATAAGCTGTAGTGAACCATAATATATAAACATGCTCGACATAGAAGTTGGCGTACAAAAGATTATAAGTATTGAATATCAAGACTTATACAACAACACAAATTCCTAAGTCAAGTGTAGGTGACTTGTTTCCCGTCGACCTTGTCAAAATAAAAGACTAACTAAACAAGTCTCAAAAGAACAACCTCCAAGCTCGCAAGTTATCTAGCTCGGACACGGAAAATCTAATGAGGATCTCCTCCTTGGCTCGGATCTAAGGAAAACAAAACAAACAAATAGGGTAAGTCATTAAGACTCAATAAGCTACTAAAAATACATGTTCATGTCATAGCATACCATTTATCATGAATATGGAGCATGATCATCAAATATCATTTAGCACATTATTCACATAAGTGCAAGTAATAAATCATACAAGTATGATATAATATAGACCCGAAAAAGACCATCTAGAATTATTTTTTCTCTCTCTAGAATTATTTCTCTCTAGGGTTTGTATACTCTTGCATGGCGGTTGCTTCGGCAGCGGTGCCTCCTGCTCCACCTGATCCTCCTGTGCAGGTGACACCTCATATTTCAGCATCTCAGGGTGTTGTCCAGACTGTTCGATCCTATGCTAACATTCTTGGACAACCCAAGCAGTTTGTGGGTTCGGCAAGTCCCGTGCTTCAAGCAATTCCTTTGGTTCCTCGTCAAACAACTAGCTTTAATGGTGAACCGGCTTGTCTATTCTCTCTTCTATGGATATTGAGGCTTCAGACAGGCAGTTTGCCAATACAATAATTCTGAAATTTTATGCACATCGACCTTATATGTATGCTATTCAGGAGGATATAGCAAAGTCTTGGAAACTTAATGGTTCGTTTGTTGTTGGACTCTTAGACCCTACACATGTAATGGTCCATCTTTCGTCTGCGGAGGATCTGGTTCTGGCTCTATCTAAAGAATCGCATATGATGCAATCCTGTATGTATCGGTCTTTCAGATGGTCTCCTGACTTTTCCTTTAAAAAGGATAGCACGTTGGTGGCTGTTTGGGTCAGACTTCATCAACTGCCATTGACCTATTTTAATCCCTCATTCTTACAATGTATTGGCAATTCGTTGGGACGTTTTCTTCGTGCAGATGAAAAAACATTAGCACTTTCAAGACCGATGTTTGCTAGGATTTGTGTCGAAATCGATGTTTCAAAGCCGCTGCCTACCCGCTTCTGGATTGGTACGTCCAAGGATTGCGGTTTTTTGCAGGATTTGGAGTTTGAAGGGAATATCCATTACTGTGTGGGTTGTGGTCTCTTGGGTCACACAAAAGACAGGTGTCGTAAATGGGCAAGACATCCAGTGCAAGCCTCGCATAGAGTTCAGGCTAATGGCGCTCCTTTCCCATATAATAGGCCACAGGAACCGGGGACGATGAAACACAAAAACAATACTCAATGGGTTCCTGTGAAAGGTCATAAGGATGCTGCTGCTCCAATGGTCACCATGGTTACTTACGTTAATGCTCCATCTACCTCGATGGTTAAGGATGGCCTTGGTAGGAGTACGGAGCCGAAATATAGTGATGTAGGACAAGTGCGGTCTAATCCTCCAAAAGGTGATAAAAGGAAAGGTGTTTGTGAAGGTGGGGGAGGAGGTGACCCTCATACAACCCAATCCAAGATAATCCAGCTTAGCAACTCATTTGATGCATTGGTCGATTTATCGGAAGAAGAGGGGATAAATAATAATTTGGGACCAGAACAAGGGAATTTGGATATTGATGGCTCTATTAAGGATATACCAGAATTATTTACTTGCAACATAAACCAAGTGGAGGGTTTTTATTCTACGGCTGGGACTCAAAACAATTCAAGCAAAGATACAAAGCTGGGCGACAATATTGACCTGTTATGGCAAGATGTTCTACACAAAAAGCTTCGCAAGCACGGGAAAGCTCATTCCACCAAAGGGGATTATGAGGAAAGCACGAAGGACTTGGCAGTTCATTATACGGATGTGGACGTGGATAAGGTACAACTTCGTTCTTCATTTCAAAAGTTTTGTGGAGATCGTACAAAGGAGTTCAAAGCAAAACATTCTCGTCGACATAGTCTTCGGGTTACTATGGCTGCGGCTAGAGCCCGTAATCATTAATCTCAATAATGTTTCATATGACAATACTTATTTGGAATGCTAGAGGGGTTGGTAATAGATCCACTAGACGTTTTCTTCGTCAGCTTATCAAGTAGCATAAACCTTTTTTATGCGCTATTTTGGAACTGAAAATTAATGGTCATAGGATCTATTCTATTTGGAGTCATGATGTTGTTGTGGATCTAGTGGATAGTTCTAATCAATTCATCACTGTTTCTGTCTAAAAGGGTGTTAATTTTAAATCTATGGCCACTATTATTTATGTTAAATGTTCAATTGAGGAAATGAGGCATTTAAGGGCAGATTTGGAGGCTTTCTCTAACAGGTGCAGCGAACCGTGGGTTGTAGGAGGTGACTTTAATGTTATATCTCAGTCAAACGAGAAACTTGGTGGTGCCCCTTGCAGTTTTCCGGAGATGGATAAGTTTAATGCTTTCATTTTACAAGCGGGTTCAGAGGATGTAGGATATAAGGGGAGTCGGTTCACCTGGTGTAATAATCAGGAAGGTAATCATAGAATATGGAAGCGGCTGGATCGTGTTATGGTTAACTATTTTTTTAAGCTTAAGTATCCTCGTCTTCGGGTGCAACATCCGGTTACCTCGGAGTTAGATCATGTTCCATTATTGATTGATTTACAGGTTGATCGTAAACCGGCTAGTGGTTTCAGATTCCAACGTATGTGGCTGGATTACCCTGATCTTTTAATGTTTGTTAAAAGTCATTGGCAAGTTGATATTAGTGGCTCGGCAATGGACGTTCTTTTCAGGAAGCTGCAACTTCTCCGTAGGGCTCTCAAGGCTTGGAACTGTAATGTCTTCGGGCATATCCAGTGTAACATTGAACGGGTTCAAGACGATATTCTTCGATTGGATTTTGAGTTGCAACAAGGCGGCGAGCTTACGGTGGTAGACTCTCTAGTTGATTCGAGGAGACATCTTAATCAGTTGCTCAAATGGGAGGACGAGATGGTTGCTAATAAATCTCGTCAACAGTAGTTGAAGGAGGGGGATAGGAATTCTGCATACTTTCATGCTAGCATTAAAGATAGGATCAATCACAACCGGGTTAGTATATAGATGGCAGATGGAGTTTTTAGCAGTGATCCCCACAAAATTGGTCCTTTAGCTGAATAATATTTTTCCAAGTTATTTTCTTCATCAAACGCTGCGATTGATGATAATCTTTTTAGTAGTTTTCCGAATTTAGTATCGGAGGAGGATAATATCCTTCTTCACTCTATACCTTCGGTTGAGGAGATTTGGACTGCTAGCGCTCCGGGATCTGATGGTTTTACTGGTTGGTTTTTTCAGGGATGTTGGGATATTGTTAAAGCTGATGTTATTACGGCAGTGCATGAGTTTTTTTCGGGTAGACCGCTTCATAGAGGCATGACATCTAGTACCTTGGTGCTGATTCCAAAAGTTGCTACTCCGAATGGTTTTGGCGACTTAAGACCCATCAGTTTATGTAATTTCTCGTGCAAAATCATTTCACGGATTATGGCCTCTCGGATTTCTCAGTTTCTTCCTCGCATGATTTCGTGGGAACAGTCTGGCTTTGTGAAAGGGCGGAGCATTTAGGAAAACATTCTCTTTGCCCACGAAATGGTGCAACGCATAGACAAAAAGGTTAGGGGAGGTAATGTGGTTTTAAAATTGGATATGTCTAAAGCATACGATCGTTTAGAATGGAACTTTCTCCTTCGGGCTTTGAAAACACATGGTTTTAGCCAAGAGAATTGTGATTTGATTCACAATCTCCTTAATAATATTTGGTATTCGTTACGCATCAATGGGGAATCATGTGGTTTTTTCAAATCTTCTCGTGGTGTTAGGCAGGGCGACCCTCTATCCCCCTTGTTATTCATTTTGGCTCAGGAGATTCTCACTCATAACATTAATACGGCTATTGGTGACGAAAGGATTTGGCATTTTGATCACGGGCGTGGGGGTCCTTTGGTTTCTCACCTTTTGTACGCTGATGATATGCTCTTTTTTTGTAACACCGGGAAATCTTCTATTCTTGGATTACGCAAAGTGTTGGCTTCTTATGAGCAGAGTTCTGGTCAACTTATTAATATGAGAAAAAGTGGTTTTTATGTCTCCAAACATAATATAATTCATGTTCAGTAACGATATCCTCAGCCTCTTTAACTTCAGAAAAAAATGTTCCCGAAAACTTCCTTGTTCCATTGACGAAGAGAGTTCTTAACAGCTTTCAACTTGAGAGAGAATTTTATCATTGGGCGGGCTGCTATTGGAGTATCCCAGGCTGACTTCACAGTATCCAGAAAATTGTCATGGCTGGTCCAAACGTTTAAGAAGCGAAAAGTCTGAAGCGTTGAAGCGGACCTTGAAATTTGGAGAAAGAGAGGAGAAGCGGACTATGGTCTGAGCAAGTTCGATTGAGATGCTCCACTGAAGAAGAGGCATATGTGTCCAGCCAAGACGAGTTGCATAAAAATCTATCTATGCGTTGATGTATTGTAGCATTACCTTCTCTTTTATTCCATCAAGTGAATTGAGAACCCGAATAACCAAGGTCAGTTAAACCCGTAGCAGAAAGGCAAGCATGAAAATCCAAGGCACCCGATTGATCCCAATCACGACCACCTGATTTTTCTCCCGGGTGCAAAATAATATTGAAGTCGCCTCCAACTATCCAGAGAGAATCCATATTCTGAGAGCTAATGTCTATCAAATCAGACCAAAGGGATTGACGTTCAATGGAAGAGCATTTAGCGTAGACACAAGAGAGAAGAACTGGAGAAGGCCAACTGTAATGCTTAAGATGAAGAGTGATTTGCTGAGTTGATTCATGGCCTAAAGAACATGTAAAAGACGATTTAGCAAAAAACCATATGGAACTTGAAGAGTTTGAGAAATCGTCGATCGGAGAGGCAGTGATAAATTGCACCCGGTCCAAACTGAGCATTGGTTCAAAAATAGCAAAAAAAGAAAGTTTATGTGAACGAGAAAGATGTTTGATACGAGCAATGGTTGAGTCATTACCTATGTCGTGAGCATTCCAAAAGATGGCCTTAATATCCATGGGAAACTGATCGAGAAGAGGACGATTGCTGGGACTTTGATCTAGTAAGACGATCTAACAAAGGAATAGTCGGTTTGGAGCATGTGGACTTTGAAGTTGCACCAGGGTCAATATTAAGAGCCTCTATGTTTGAATTTTGTTCACCTTCTTCCTCAATAACCTCCAAAACCACAAATCTGTTTGGCGAAATAATAGTTGGCTCAGCGTTTGGGATATTAGGAGGATTGACATGAGAAACTGGCTGCTGCATGACTTGAGGATCAGAGGTAGGATTATTATCGCTCTGGCCAGAATCAATTTCGACAGGCTGCTCCACATTATCATTGGGCGGGCAAGGGACCTGGGAAGAATTTTGGGAGGTGCAACTTGTACCTTGCATGCCATTCTTTGCCAAGGGCTCAACATTATCATTGGTCGGGCAAGGAACCTGAGAAATATTTTGATTAGCGCAATTTGTGTCTTGCATACCCTTCTTTGCCAGGGGATCAATGGAAGTTGAGTCTTTTAGATGACTGGGAACATTTTTATTGGCATTAGGGTTACATTCAGGATCGGTTACTTGAGATGGAAGATTTGTGGGACTTGATCGAGGAACATCAGCTTGCTGTTGATGAGCTTCCAAATCTGAAGAGATAGTTGCTTCTTTTGGTTTCCACACCGCAGTTGGTTTTGATACTTGTTTTGCCGGCTGCATATCGGGAACATCCTGATTAATACCTTTCTCTTTTTGAAGAGTCTTAAAATAAACTTTGCAAGAGTCTCCATCATGGCCAAGGCGGCGACAGAAAGTGCAATATGAGGGGAGTTTTTCAGCCTCAATTGGCTGCCAAAAACCCTCCGAATTGGGAATACCAGTATCGATCCAGATTCGAGAAGGAAGAGGCTTGGTAAGGTCAACCTCGATACAAATACGAGCCATGCTAGGTCGTTGGAGGCTAGCAGTTGGATTATCGATTGTTAACGGTTTGCCTATCATACTCGCCATAGAGAAAAGAGTTTGCTTGTTGAATAGATAGATAGGAAGATTTGGTAGGGCAAACCATACTGGAACTATCGGGCTCTCAATATCAGGGCGAAAGTCGTGCGTCCACTTGAAGACACGCATTGGGTACTGGCCAACAAACCACTGATCTTTAATCCACAGCCGCTGAAAATATCCTTCATGGTGGGCTTGTATGAGAACATGCTTAGTATCTAGATGCCCAAGGGTGACATCTGCCTTTAGGCCAAAGGTTAAAAATTCTCGTCGCATTACATCCATAGAAGGGCGACCATGAGAGAATTTTCCGACAAGAGTTAACTGGAAAGGCTTAGAAAGATCGGATACAAGTGCGGGGTTCAGGCGTAGAGCTGGTTCTCCCTTGTATAAGGACGGTGGGATGAGGGAAATGCTGGGCGGCGCACTGTTTGAAAGAATGGAGGCAAACGATTTTTTTAAGGTGGGAGAAGGAGGAGCCGCGGTGGAACCTCTTCAGCCGGAGCCGCAGCCATGGCCCTAAGATGAAACCCTAGGGAATATTAGAGAGAGGGAATTATAGAGAGAGATCTGCCCTTATGAATGCCCAGGCTAAGCTTCGATTGGCTCTTTCCCGTGAGGAGGCTTTTTGGCGCCAAAAGTCTAAAATAAAATGGTTCAAGGATGGCGACGGAAATTCAAAACTTTTTCATGCTTCCGTTCGTCAAGCTCAGCGCCGGCTGCATATTCACTCGATTTGTAATGCTAATGGCTCTCTTCTCGATAATAATGAAGAAATAAAATCTGGGATTGTTGATTATTTTTGTTCGTTTCTTCAGTCTTCTTCTCCTCCCATGCCTCGGGATTTGGATATGATTCCTTTACTTATTACAGAAGATTGGAATTTAGCTCTCATTTCTCCTCCATCGTTAGATGAGATCTGGACCTCTATTCGTAGTCTAAGTGGAGACAGCGCTGCTGGCCCGGACGGTTTCTCCGGCCATTTTTTTACAGCTTGTTGGGATATTATAAAGCTTGACATTTTTGAGGCTATTCAGGAATTTTTTGCTGGCTTCACTTTGCCAAGGGCATGGACTAGTACTCTTATTGCCACCATCCCTAAGATTGATACTCCTCAGTCAGTTAAAGATCTTCGGCCAATCAGTCTGTGTAACTTCTGCAACAAGATCATATCCAAATTGTTGGCCTCCCGGCTTGCTTTGATTCTCCCTCATATCATTTCCCCAAATCAGAGCGCGTTTACCAAAGGACGAATAATTCAAGATAACGTGCTTCTTGCTCAGGAAATGGTTTCCTTCTTGGGGAAAAAAGTGACTGGTTCAAATATTATTATCAAGTTAGACATGGCCAAGGCATTTGATAGAGTTTCTTGGGTTTTCCTAATCCAGGTTCTCCGCAAGTTCGGTTTTCATGAGGTTTTCATTGACATGATTTGGAGGTTGATTGCTAATAATTGGTTCTCTGTCCTAGTTAATGGTGAGGCTGCTGGGTTTTTTCAGTCTTCTTGTGGGCTTAGACAAGGAGACCCGCTCTCCCCCAGTCTTTTCATTATTGCAGCAGAAGTTCTCAGTCGTGGTCTTAACCGTTTACATCAGGATAACAACAGTGTGTGCTATTCCTCTTCGAGTGGATGCCCCATTATTTCTCATTTATCTTTTGCGGACGATATTATAATATTTTGCAATGGCAGCCGTAGGTCTCTCCAAAAGCATGTTGATCTTCTTGCTCATTACGCTGCTATTTCTGGGCAGCTTATTAATTCGGCCAAAAGTCAAGTTTTTGTTCATCCTGTGCTGTCTCTAATCCGTGCTGCGTCTATTGCCTCTAATTCTGGTTTCAGTCTTGGCTCCTTCCCAATTACCTATTTGGGATGTCCAATATATGTGGGTCGGAAAAGTAAGCGGCTTTTTGATTCTCTTGCCCTTAAGCTTCAACTGCGGGTAGACTCTTGGACTGGTTCGTTCCTTAATCAGGCTGGTCGTGTTACTCTTATAAATCACGTTCTTCAGTCTATGACAGCCTATCTTTTTGCCTCGCTCGAGCCTCAGTGGCGATTATTCGGTCGCTTGAAAGATTTTGCCAACTTTTCCAGGCAAGTGATGGCCGATCAAAATCTCATTGGGTTTCCTGGGCTTCTTGTTGTCAGCCTACGCATTCAGGAGGAATTGGTGTTACTTCTCTTTTTTCTCTTGTCAAAGCCCATTCTGTTAAGCTTTGGTGGCGTTTTCGATCTCAAATTAATTTGTGGATAGATTTTCTTCGTGCCCGATATTGCAATTCATCCCATGATTTTATCTCTTCAAGCCGTGGTTCTCACATCTGGCAGCGGCTCCAGCGCATAAAGGCTATAGCTGAGCCTTGTATTGGCTGGACTATTGGGGCGGGCTCTATCTCTATTTGGCTGAATACTTGAGGATTCACAGGCAACACCTCAA